>JABJVR010047451.1:0-22592 GCA_025773905.1 Chitala chitala | reverse complement strand
AGTGCCCCTTTGGTAAAGTCTGTGAGCCTCACTGATCCCAACACTGTGAGTGCCCCTTTGGTAAAGTCTGTGAGCCTTACTGATCCCAACACTGTGAGTGCCCCTTTGGTAAAGTCTGTGAGCCTTACTGATCCCAACACTGTGAGTGCCCCTTTGGTAAAGTCTGTGAGCATTACTGATCCCAACACTGTGAGTGCCCCTTTGGTAAAGTCTGTGAGCCTTACTGATCCCAACACATTGAAGGTCTCTGTTGTAATGTCCTCTGATCTCTGAGAGCTCTGTCTCAGATGATACATTGAATAGGCATATAGTAATACACTAAACCTGTGTATACATACACTTCAGGCCTTAAATATCTGTTTGGATGCTCATCTTTTAAGTGCAGTGTTTAACATATATGTGAAAGAAACTCTACACTGTACAGGACAGATGTTTATTTGGATGGAACACAGCTGAATGCTTGCATGTGTTCTCATTTAGTTCTGCCATTTTTCTCTCCCATCAGGTGATCATTCTCATAGGTAACAAGGCAGACCTGGAAGCCCAGCGAGATGTTACATATGAAGAGGCCAAGCAATTTGCAGAAGAAAATGGTGAGCAGCGATAACGTTCAAAACAGTCTCCTTCCAGTTATAGTTCAGTTTTTTGTGCAAGTTAAATTATCACACGAGACTTGAGTGTTTGCTGTAGATTGAAATATGGACCACCTGAATATGTTGTCATTTTTGTTTCATGTTGCTTCCTGGCATTAATCCTGTTACGCAGGCTTGCTGTTCCTGGAAGCCAGTGCAAAAACGTAAGTTCAAGGGAAATAAATGTAATGATTTCCATATTCATCTTTTTTACCCATTGAGAGCTGCATGTAAGGCCTCTTATCTGTGAGCGATATGTTCTGGCTGCACAGCACGTAAAGTGTAACCATACCGACCAATTTGGCAGAGGTGAGAATGTGGAAGATGCATTCCTGGAAGCAGCGAAAAAGATCTACCAAAACATTCAGGATGGCAGCCTGGACCTGAACGCAGCAGAGTCGGGTGTACAGCACAAGCCATCGGCTCCGCAGGGCGGGAGGCTGACAAGCGAACCACAGCCCCAGAGGGAAGGGTGCAGCTGCTAATGACCAGCACTATCTCCTCCTCCACCGCCTGCCCCTCCCAGCACCTCCGCCTGCCCGGGAGCCCTCCCTCACGCACGGCCTGACCGTGTGAGTGCGTAGCCTGTAGGGCCTTGACCAGGGATGGGCCAGTCCACTGGCTCCCATCGCTTCCATTCTCTCCATCTTCTGCCACACCCTTCACTCGCTCCATTTGTCTGTCCTTCTCCTCCCCCCGTACTGTTCCTCCACATCTCCCACCGAGGTCACTGCCCCTCTGCGCTATGCGACACAAGTGTTTCCCATGATGTCCAAAGAAGTCCATGTAAGGGAGGAAGTGAAATGCAGAACAGAGGCACAGAAGTACCCTTTTTAAATTCTCACAGTCTGAAAGGCAGCAGCCCTACATTTGAGGCCAACTTTTACTTTTCCATCAATTCTGCACATTGGAAATATTACAGCATTCTTAATCAGTTGGAACACATTGTTTTAGTGTGGTGTGTGGTTTTTTTTTTTTTTTAAGATCTTGTTCTAAAAGTAAGGTAGTTATGTGTTAGGTTGCAGTCCTGCCTTTTCTTTAGCTGCCCATGAGTAGGCATGCATCTTGCTTGATGCTGAGATGGCCTTGATCTGGATTTGACACCAGGCCACCTTGCATTCTTCATGGATTAGGTTTTGGAGACCATTGCTCAGGAGTGTAGCTAATTGCAGACCAGCCTTTTTCAAAGTTTCAGGGAGTAACTGAGTAAACTTAATGCACTATTACATTCCAGCCAAGCATCCATTTAGACTCCACACCTTGTGTAATTTATTTTGCTACATCGTCAACAAAATAAATGACTGCTAAATATAAACTATTTGCTATTATATCGTTATCACTTAATGAATTATAAAAAATAAAAGGTGAAACTTGGTGAAAAGGTCCATTTGCAGCAGCACTGTATAGGGCCGATGCCATCTCTGGTCAGTTCTTCTGTGGCTGTGAGTAGAAGGCACTGTCACCTGTGTCATTACACTCAATGTCAGCGTAACGCACACTGGTCTCTATTTCCTACCATGTATTTTTCTTTTGTTGCCTTATTACAATTTGATCTTTGCTTCTTATAATGTTGCACGTTTAAAATACTATTACATATTTATTGAATAATTCAATGAAATATTTAAAGGTGGTGCTACTGTAGGACTTGCTGAAATGGGTGTTGTGTAACAAACAGCCAATGGAAACGCTTATGGTTTTGTATTGTGCATTGTACTGTACAATGCAAATGAAATGGAATACAGCCTGTCAAACCACTGAATATGGTAGTGCCACATTATGTACCACAGAAATATGTTTCCAATTTGCCATAGAGGTCATGAATCATAGTGTTTTGTGAGTCCTTTAAGAAGCTGTGCAGGTCGTATGTTTAGCAGATTCCTGCTGTTCATTAGATGTGTAAAGATTAGATTTCATGCTTGCTTAGCTGCAATCAGTAATTACATGAGATTAAGAGAAAATAATTGAAATGCAGGTTTTATGTCTGGACAAACTCCCTACATGTGAGAAGTTTTATTTTTTATTTTTTCTTGTGTTGTCCTAATGGCAACACCTGTTGGCAATATTTGTAGAGGGTACATAAAAGAAGTGGACAGATGAGGGAGTGTAGCTGGATAGACATTCTCTTCATGTAATAGATGTGTAAATGTCTTAATCCTGAAGTGCTCTAACTGCTTTTTGCGTGATCCTTCATAGCTGTCTTTCTTCATTGTCCAGCTTGTCTTAAATTTTGATGGGTATTGGGGCGTACCCATCTGGAGGAGGGCAGGGAGGCGCTGGAGACCAGGTCCTCTGTTCTTCATGTCCACCTCATTGCCATCACCTTCCTGTTATGGCTGACAACTTTGTGTCCATTATGTTCAGCTAAAAACAAATGATTACACAACTTGACCACACTATTGTAGTATTCATATGCATTTTGCTTGTAAATTGTTCTAAAATTACTTTTGATTTATAATAATCTCCAGATGATAAAATCAAAAAAAAAAAACCCTTTGACTTCACAGTATGGCTTGTGTTTTATGCCATTTTGTGGTCTTAAATCCAACAACTCAGTTTACTGCACTTGTAAGAAAGCATTTAACACTAGATTTTTTTTTTTTTCTTTCCAAAAACAGAACTATTTTGTTAATTTTGCAGATGGTTAGTTTAATTTCAAGATGTTATTTCAGGTTTCAAATCAGAGGATGCAGATTAATGCCCATTACACAAGCAGTAGGAGGTGGACCTGAATAGGGGGCAGTCCATTAATGCTGGGAACCTGAGACCCTTCTAGCTGTCATGACACACAACTGACATGAACATCAGCTTCCATGGGGCCTGGTATTTGTTCTTGCTACTTTCTGCATTCATCAGGCCTCATATGCCTTTGATTGCAGGGACAGTGGGTAGAGGTAATTATATTATAAGAAAGTTGATGAATTTTGATAAATTTGAACTCCCAAGTTAAATGGTTTTCCTAGTTGGGATGGGAATGTATAAGTATGGTTGGATACAGTTGTACGATGTTAAATGCATATATACAGTTGTCTGCTGTTAAGGTGTGGCCAATGCAAATATGTTATCAAAGGGATTGCATTTGGAGCTGTGGAGACTGAGAGCTGTGTAAAGCTCACAGGTCAGAGGAGTGTTTTTGCACATGCTTATTAAACTCGTTCCATGTCGCGTGGGTTGCACATGTGATCTTTTGTCTGCTATAGTGAGCCAGGTGTCACCACTTTGAGTACAACTGGAATCTTTTAAAATTGAATGTGTTGTTTTAATTCTTCGCTGTCCCCCCCCCCCCCCTTAATCTAGTGAAATGACGCTTCTGAAGCAGCTTTCATTGTATTGTCAATATCAGGTGTAAAATCATAGCTTTTGTTTCAGGGGCATATCAAATTTCATGCATAATCTTGCATCAAGGGACCACCCTTCTGCTAACACATGTATTATATTTATTAATTATTCATAAGCACTGGCCAAACCAAATAGTTAAATTGGCTTTACTTTTTGCCTGGTTAATCGGTTTTCCTGCCACTTCAGTGTTCTTTTCATTCATTTTCTGTACGAGAGCCTAACTCCATACAACTTATTTATATGTGTGATACTTTTTCTGTACTTCTCAGTTTATGGCACACAGTGCTATTGATCTGAATATTTGTAAATAAAGTACATACCTAGAGAACTGTCTGAGTTATAATTTACTGCTTTAGTGACAAAACATTCTGAGAATGTCAGCTGTATGACAACAGTACAGTACATGTATAGAAAACTTTATTTACAATTTTACATATAATAGAAGCTAACAAGGTTACCAATATAGGTGAATGTGATTGAGTAGTAAAACCACTCATTTTTTTTTGTTAAACACCAACTTTTGAAAGCTTTGATATGAACTGCCCTTTGTCCTTAACAGTCATGTAAACACACATGTATACACAAACTGCTAACCATTAATTACAACAAGCTGCCTGCTCCACAAGTAACAGTCAGTAATAACTTATGCTGGCATGAAGACATATCCTGGTTCTGAAACAAATACTCTGTGAAAACACCTGAACTGTTATGTGTAAACTTTCTGCAATAAATAAGGCTAAAAATAGCACCGTCTGAAGTTCTTTAAATATACAGAGCAATTCATGTATCCATATAGGTGTAACTGGTCTGTATTATGGATTGACCCACGAAGAAAGAAATAAGCTATACAATGTGAAAATGTTTCAAGTTTAGCTGGTTTGTATTGTAGAGGGCTGAGTAATCCTGGCTGTAACTGGCTATACAAGTTGAGCACTTAAGCACTTTACCAAGCTCTTGGTGTTGACCTCAGAGCCTTTTTTTTTTTTTTTTTTTTTTAAGAGTAGCAAAAGTCTAGGGTCAAACAGCCTTGGTTTAATTCTGTTAATGGCAAACATGTTCACATTTTGAGGTCTACAGAATGAGCTTAAAGCGTCAAACACTTGAGGCCTCTGGTTTCTCAGCACCGTCCTATGTAAAATCATGATTCAGCTGTTAATTGCTTCCCAAATATCCTACCAGATACACTGCACGCTGATGTGAAAAGGCCCGTCTTATTGCTGGGACACGTTTAGCTCTGAAATGTCCTGGTCACCAACTTCTGCCTGAATAGGGAAACAGCAAAATGTAACTATGATGTGGAGCACAGCACAGAAGACGGAGACAGCGGTACTGCATTGTCCCAGGGGACAGCGTGCTCACCCAGGCTTTTCTCTGGGAGTGACGACTCGAGATGCACTGGGCTACAAGAGCGGCCCGCACTGCTCTGCTCCCTCCAGCTGTCCGACAGGTCCGTCTGCAGAGGGTGCGTTTGGTTGTGGGTCAGCATGCATCGCATTTACTTCTCATTTGCTGCGTAACTCAGCAGAAAGACCCGGGCGAAATACATACACGACCCTGTTTGAGGGGAGGCTCGCTGTGGCTCAGCTGGCAGCTGTCTGTGGAGGAGGACGACAGCAGCTTGTCCAGTCGGTCCACCCGTCTGCGCAGACCTTGCAGGCTGCCCTCTGTCTGCTGCCTTCGCTGGCACAACACCTCCTCTTGTGACCACATGCTCCTTCGAAGCTCAGCCTGAACCAGCACACCAGGTCACAGGACACACTGAGGAATTCTTGTCTGCTGCAGATCAGACGACTCATACATGTAGCCAGTGTAAACACACTAATTAGCACAAAGTACACTGGTACAACAGAATTAAACTGAATCAAAACATTTAAGTTCTAAATAAAATTTGCATTGCCTTACAAAGCAAAAACATCCTTTTGGAGACAAGAGTATGAATATTCTGGTTCTTTTAACTGAAAAATTATGAAAGTTGTGTCGTCAGAGTGTATAAATTACTAACTGAAAAATGATTCTGCAGAAGACCACAACTGCACTGTTATACTCTTCCAGCTCAGGGAAAGTTCTTTGTTTTACTCAATGGATGTTCTCCCACAGTGCTTGACTGGCTGAGTGCAGTAAGAGTGCAGACCTTTAGATGATCCTCATCCTGTCTGAGCTTCTCTCTCAACACCTCCCCACGCCACTGCTCCTCCTGCACAAAGACACCACATGAGCTCCCTGCGCACAAGCCCCGCCCTCATTTAAAGGTACTCATGATGTTTAGTTAAGGATTGAGTGTTCCCCACTCTACTTGGAACCAGAACATCTGACATTAATGTTAACAGCATTCAGACAGACTTTCTTGCTCATCTTGTTGCCAGACTCACTCGACTGTTAGAGGTATATTGTAATGCCACACACCTTAGTGCTGAAGGCGGTCTTCTTTGAAGGGGCCAACCAGGGCCAGTTCTCCTTGTGACTCTCTGAGTCAGAGGTGTCGCTGGAGGGCATCTGCAGCTCTTTGATCCCAGCATGGAGCTCCGCCTTGACCTCAGATTTCAGCGACCGCATGGCATCCTTGATCTCGCGCTGTCGCATCTCCCCATTCTGGTGAGCATGTAGCTAGGCAGGGCACATCACAGACAGGCGCCATATTCAGCTTTGGTTCTGACACTGCCTTCCCTGTTTAGTGTTTTCCCCTTACTCTGGGAGAGGAGGTGCAGTACCTTGTCCCTGACCATCAGCAGCTCTTGTGATGTTGTGTTGAGCTGCTCCTGGAGTCTTGCTGTTCGCTGACGGTTCTCCTGAGCCTCTTCTTCCACTGCGTTCAGCCCCCGCTGTAGCTCTGCCCGCTCCTGTCACAAAAAGCTAACGGTCAAGACACGCTGTCAGCCGCGCTCAGCTTCACACTGATCACCCGCTACCTTATGACAAAATGCACCACACCTATCAAGCTTCTGCAACAGCATCAAATGAGCATTCACTCCTCTGACAAATAAGACGTGGAAATGGAATTTTAAAAAAAGCATAATTTTTAGCCTTATGTATTGCATTAGGCTTTTTGTTTCTTATATTTCTTTGCATTGTTTCTTTTTTCTCTTTAATAATGCAAAGAAAATAAGTGCAAAACATCAATAATGCAAAAGCTTAACTGGTTACCAGAAAACAGAAAGACAGAGGGTGGGGTCTACCCCCATACTTATGTTCTGGTGCTAATGTATATTTGTCATTCCCACACCACAGCAACAACCTCAACTCGGTCAGCATCTCAACTGCCTCTCCGAGTAAAAATCTGAGTACACTCACTGTAGGGTGTGTGTGAGCAGTACTGATGGTCGGTGATCTAAAGTCTTACTGCCACTGAGTCACATTCCCACTGTTGCAGTGGAATCACTGTAATAGCTCTGCACAGCGTGAATATCTCACTTAGATAGAGCAGTTCAGCATTCCAGACACTCTCCTGGAGCCTGCAGAGACCCCACCCTCAGTCAGTGCCACTCACACGCCCCATTTCCTCCATCCTCCTCTCTGCACTCCTCCTTTCCGTCAGCATGAGCTCCTGCAAGCGCTGCAGTTCCCCCCTGAGCGCCTTGCACTCTGCCGCCTGGGCTTGCAGCTCACAGTTCCGCTCCGACAGCTCCTGGCCTGCGGATAAACAGCATGCTGCATGTCGCATGCACGCTTTCAGAAGCCCACTTCAGTGTGGGGAAAAATGTGCAGATCTATGCTGAAATGGCATGATTTCATAGGGTGTAAAAGTACAGTTTAGTGTGGTCCCACTGTCAAAGGATGGATTCTACATTCTACAACTTCAGTTGTTTTATGCACCATTGGACAGTTCTTATTTTTTATATTATAAAAATAAATGTGCAAAACCTAAAGATGTTTTTTTGCAGCTGTGAGTGTCACAAATTTCCAAGACCTGAGTTCTTGATGTATGCTACTTGCATGAGATGCACTGCAGTTTAAGGCCCAAGTCATTCATCTCCCTGTGCATCAGTCCTAATCTGACCAGGCATGAAGATTAAGCTCACTCATTTGTGCAACTCTGTCCTGGAGGTACGCACGCTGCCTCTGATTCTTGTGTAGCCCACGCCTCTTCTCCGCTTCAGTCAAGCTGGCTGTCACCTGCTCCAGCTTCTCACCTCGCTCCACCAGGGCGCCCTCTAGTGCCTGCACTTGGCTCTGTAGCCTGAGCAGCTTCTGCTGCTGCAGCTCCTGCATCTCCTGCATTTCCTGCTTCAGTGCCTGCAGACGCTGCATACAGTGACAGAGGAGGAGAGGTAGCCTCACCGCACCATTCTGTGCTAATGAAAACCCCATCTGTCTGTGTGAATTCTACTTGGCAGTGGCAAATTCATGACACTCTAAATGCTAACAACACAGTGACACCAAAGCAAGTACTAATCTAATTATACCATCGCTATTATATCTTTATTATTGCTAACAAAGGCCAGCAGCGAGTTGGTTTGTGGCCGTTCAGCGTGTCAGTCTGCTTTACTGAGCTGCCAGGTTGTGAGCGTAGGTACCAACCTCCTCCTGATGTCCAATGTTGCTCTGCTGCTTGAGCCGCTTCTCCTCCATCTCCTGGAGCTGCACCTTCACCAGCTCTGTTCTCACCTGGCTCTCCTCAAGCCTTTCTTCTCCCAGGCGGAGCGCCGCCTCCTGGTGTTGCTGCTCCGCCTGTAGCTCGTCCCGCCTCTTAGTGATGACCGTCACCTCCTAGACACGCATGGCTTTAATGTCAATGAACTGAACTGAGTCATGTGGTTGGCTGGGTCTCTGTCAGCAGTTCTCAGCTGTGGTTCTGAGCGCAAGACTGACCTCTCCTATCAGCTCCAGCTCACAGCGGGTATTCTCCAGCTGCTTCATCAATTTGCTAAGCTCATCTCTTCTATCTGAAACACACAAACACACACACACACACACACACACACACACACACACACACACACACACACCAGGCAACCTTTGAATGACGTGCTACACCTTTTAAACCCAAATCCTTGAACTCATAAAACACATCAGAGAAGGACGATGGCGTCGAACACAGAGCAGGAAGTGACGTGCGTGGACACACCTTGCAGGCACTGCTGGACGGTAGCCACTTCTTTGCTCATTGTCTGCATCGAACCATGGGCCGCCCGCTGCTCCTCCTTCACCCACTCCAGCTCCGCCCTCACTCGAATTAGCTCTGCCTCCGCAGCCCGCGCTCCCGTTTCTGCCACTGCCAGGCACCTACACAAAGAGCAGCATTCTCAGGGGTGTTGATGTGCCTCCCGCACCTCAGCAGGATGCACTAAGCGTTAGGAGGCTGATGCTTAATCTGAGAAACTCACTTTCCAGCCCCTACCTTTCAGCATGGCTGCGTCTGGCCTCCAGTTTCCTACACTGGTCTTTGAGCAAGTCCCTGTCCTTCTGCAGAGCCTGAGCCTGCTCCCTGAGGCCCCGCATCTCCCCCTTGAGGGCCTCCGCCTGATCACGCTCTTGTTCCACTAGTTGTCTCTGCTCCTCTGCCTCGGTCTTCTGCTGCTGCAGGCTCTGCAGCTCTGCGCGCACCTGGGACACCCAAAGGCCGTCGTTTAAAGTGACTGCAGGGGCACCACGTAAACATCCCAGTCACTAGTCATCCCGGTCTATCGTACATTGCAGGTCTTGTTTTGAACAATAAAACCAGCTAACATTTGTGTAACATACAGAAGCATTCGAATATCATCATTAAATAACCCTGTTGTAAGGAGTGTGTAAGCACTACTGAGACTGTACGCCGAGCTGCTGGTGCCTGGTGTCCCTGTAGACCGCCTGTGCAGACCACGCATGCCCTTCTTCAGCCCTCCACCTGCCGGCTGACCTGCAGCAGCGACTCCTGGCTCTTCTCCAGCCGCTCCAGAAGCTGGTTGTGCTCCTCACTCACGGTCTGCAGCTCGTCGGTCCGCAGTTTAATGGCATCCTGCAGGCGCTTCAGCTCTGAGGGGAGGGAGGGGCGACACTGGAGACCCACGCAGCCCACCTAACAGTGTAACACTCACACCAGTAACACAAACCCTCAGGACAATAGTGAGAACTGCCCCAGCTGTTTTTTTTTTTTATCAGGTCAAACAACATCATTTCGTTGGAGTTATTGTTAATTTGTTCCACGTTTTGCTTGTGTATTTTATATATAGCTTTGGTGTTTAGGCTCACAAGGCCCAGACTTTGCAATCCTGCCTGAGTGGCATGCAACAGAGAGCATTTTTGTGCTCCCATTCTTCCCTTCATTAAAATCGGACTCACACTTTCTTTTATGCTTTCCTAATTTGTCCACTGTCCTTCCTGTGTCTAGCAACTCCTTCCTTTCTCTGGGCACAGTTACAAGCTCCCACAACTACACTTGAGTCTTTGTTCAGCTTATACAAACATTACCTTCAGCTACCTGGTATTAAACTGATCATCCAACTCTTACAAGCCCCAGGGAGGAAAACTAATATCAGGAACAGTCACTTATTGTCCACAAGACAGGATAAGGCTCCTCACCTGATTTGTGCTTGTCGACCTGAGCCAGCGTGCCATGCAGGTTCTGCTGCTCGTGCAGGCTCTCCTGGCTCAGGACAGACACTTGTGCCCTCCTCTCTGCCAGCTGGGAGCCAAGTTCACTCTTCTGAACACTCAAGGCCTCAAGCTCCAATCGCAGCTCCTAGGAAACGATACGTAAATCATAGGCTACACAGGCGCAGTATGGATGCTGTGTATACCGATACATGTACACATTACATACAATCATAACAGCTATGCTTTAAACATCTATGTTGCACTACAGCAGTGTTACATACATGAGCAGTTTATAGACCACCTGAGCTCATAATGGACTCACAGCTGAGACAATGTAGAATAAGGCTGTAAGACAAGAGGAGCTCATGAGTTACTCACCTTGACGTGTTTCTGCAGACTGCGAACCTCCTCCTCGCCCTGCCGCAGCACCTCTGCCAGGCTCTGCTTGCGCAGCTCTATGCTCTCCTGCAGGAGGCGCTCCTCCTCGCGCCGCTGCCCCAGCTTCCTGTCCAGGCAGCTCAGCTCCTTCTGCTGCAGTGCCACCTGGGCCAGGGGGACACCACACGGGGATACGGTCAGTGCATGACAGGCGTGAACGCTTTGCGTGGGGACATTAGGCTCAGGGTAACGCGGCCCTACCTTTCCCTCAGTACGTCACCCAACAAGTGGGAGGAAGACGGATTTATATCTAAACTGCGCAATGAATAAATATGCTAATATGCTACTCTGAAACAAAGGGAAAACAAGATTGAAAGGAAGGCAGACAGCCCCAATGGAATACATGCCAACTATAAAAGACCAACAAATAAGCGAAGCAGAGATGAGATGAAGGCCGCCTCACGTCAGGAGGGGAGTCGTCCTGTGGGATGAGCCTGTAAATAGACTGGGCCGGGTGACAGGTTGCCTACCTCACTGTTCAGCCTGTCAAGCTGGTGTCGGCGCTCAGCCAACATGCTCTCCAGCTCCCTGAGAGTCCCCAGGTGTCGCTCCTCTCTGCCCTGGGCCTCCTGAAGGCTGCTCAGCGCGGCCTCCAGGCTGTGAGGGAACACACGCACACGCACGGGCTTCCTGTGACATCCTGCACCACAGGCAAAGCTCAACTTCCAATTAAACATGAGAGAGCGCCGTCAGAACGGCACCCTTCAAAATCTGCACGAGCAGGAGGGCGAGATGATGAAACCACAAACATCAGGGCACATTTACATGCACCTGCACCAATAATAGATACTGTGATTCATATACAAAACCTATTACAATATACCAGTACTGGCAGTAACAATGCATACATAAGCAGTTGTAGTCAAAATACAGATTTTAGCAGAATACTTTGTAGTCACTAGGCCAGCGTTTCTCACTGTTTTTACTGACGACTCCTGTAGTGTTGCTGCCCCTTGATTTTTTTCCCAGCCAATAAATGTGACTCTCTTGAATAAAAAAAATCGTGAGAAACACTGGACTAGACACAGAAAAAAACTGTATAGAATTACTATTATCCATACAGAATAATGGTTTTATTACTACAAATCATACATTTTTTAATGTTCTACCACAATTTGTACATCACGGCCATTAAATCCAAAGGCCATGCTGTGGTTTTCTTTACATTAGGAAATGGTTTAACTCAGACCGTGATATACAATACTATGATTCTTTTTTGAAGTGCACCGTTAGATCCATGTGCATAAATGTGGGCCCCCACACCTGTCAGTGGTTCGCTGCATTTTGCCGCTGAGCTCCTGGAACTCAGCGTCCCGGGACACCACCACCTCCTCAACATCCAGCAGGACCCGCTCCTGCTCTTCCCTGCGTCTCTGCAGATCCTGCACCTCCTCCTGAAGATCCCTGGGAGAGATAGAGACACCAAAACCAGACACAATGTTGGTTGCTCCTCATGCTTCTTGGATTTACAATGCAATTTAAGAAAAGGTCAATATCAGCACACCACACCATACCACGCCGAAAAAGACAAATCAGTGACGGACAGCAGAAGGGTTACAGGTTTTGTTCCTCCACAGCATACCTGAGCGTGTGATTGGCCTGCACCAGCTGGCTGGCCGTGTCTCGGACGCGGTGCTCCATCTCTTCCAGCTCACGCTCCATCTCTCCCACGTTCCTCTGGGCCTCGCTGTGCCGCTGTGACATCTCCCGAGTCTGCAATGTCAGCCACAGCACGTCATTACATGCCCAAGGTGCTATGAGAAGTCAACGGCACCATGACATTCAGTCACTTAACTGTGCACATTTTACTGAAGAAGAAGAAAAAAAAAAAAAAACACAGCCAGCCATGCTCAAGATTACAACAGAAGCTCTTCTGGGACTTAAACCAGTAACCTTCAGCTTTCCAGTCTATGGATCCTCTACACTAGCTGTTGCCTTCTCTGTGGCACAGCTCTGAAGACTGACCTTTGCCCTGGTGTCCTTCAGGTCATTCTCAGCCTCTATCAGCAGTCGGTCAGCCTCCCTGAGCTCTGCCCTGCGGCGGGACAGTGTCTTCTCCACACACTGGACCTCCTCCAGCACCTCCCCATGTTGTCGCAGTGACTGGTCCAACTCCAGCTCCCTGACCAGAGAGTTTCCCTGTAGAGTTTCCCTGAAAGGACACATACATGCACACGCACGCATGCACAAACAGAACACTGTTAGCAGGCCACTCAGAATATAGCGCTAGAGAGGAAAAAAATAAAAACACTCTTCTTTCATTTTCTTAAACCATTTAAAGAAGACATGGACACAGTAAACAAACAATCAAATGTCAACAAAGTTTTCAAAGATGCTTGTTGTCTAGTTTGCACAATTGCTGAAAAAACACATTGTAATTTTTGTCTCATTACAATTTGTGGTAATGAAAAATATTTATTGATTGATACATAACATTGAATCTAAAACCTTTTCTCTTTGTGCAGTGTCTGAGATGAATTATGAGTATGGTAAATAATTCGGTTTAAATGGTGCTTTTCTGACATATTTCTGCCAGACAAATTGAGCAGCTGTGGGGAGTCACCTGCGCCCATGCAGCCGACTGATGGATCGCCGCAGATCCTGCACCTCCTGCTCCAGGTCATCTCGCAGCTCCTGCAGCCTCTGCACATCGCTGTTCACACGATCCTTGCTTTTCTTTTGCCTTTTCATCTCCTTCATTTGCTGCTCCAGTGCATGAAGTTCTTTGTCCTGCAGGGGGCAAACTTAACTGTAACTGTTACTCAGTATAAGGTCTGGGCAGCCACAACAGCATAATGAGCTCATGTGCAGCTGAGACACCTCAGTGTATTACTGCCCACAGTTCCCACTCTACACCCCGTGACACATTTCTATCACCAACCATCTCCTGGTGAGCAGGTACACTGCACAGCGGGACGCCAGCCTGGATAAGGGGCGCCGTCAGGCCGGAGGGTGGTGGGCCGTACACCAGCTGGACTCCGGCTGGAGGTGGCCCATAGATAATCGTTCCAGGACAGACAGATATCCCTGTGACTGGAGGGGCGTAGATCACAGTGCCCGGGGGTAGGGGGGAACCATCAGGAAGGGCTGTGTAAATGGCAGAGCCCAGTGGGGGGACAAAGGGACATCCTGAGATGCTGCTGCTGCTGTCACTATTTCCTCCACTGTCTCGCTGGTCACCTAGAAAACCAGGAAAATTGTGTTAGTGACCTGAGAAAATGACACAGAATAGATGGACCTAATAGCTGTAAATATAAGCTCAGCTCTGACACAGCCTCAAATAAGACAAGAACATTATACAGCAAAAAATCATGCATTCATTGGGTCTTATTTACTATTGCTATTGTTTAACTAGTCACCTCTTTCCCTGCGAGTCCTTGAATGTGTATGTTGTTGGGGAGAGTAAACCCAATAGCCTCCAGCAGGAGGTGCAAGAGGATCCTCTCTGCTCCTTCTGCCTCTGCGGGCTGAACGCCGTGCCCTGTCAGGTGAGGGTGGGAGCTGTGAGCCCAGACCAGAGTCGTGTGTACTTCGGGATCCCACACTTGGAGGCTGGTACACGGATAAGAGCAAAAAAAAGGAAAATAAATCACCCATATTAACATGCACTGCTGACAGAAAACAGGTTATGTCCGTCTATCCTGGGTTGCCAAAATTAGAAGTGTTGAGGCATATTGCTGACTTTAAATTTTAAATATTTTTTAAATTGTGTTAAATGCCTATATCTACAACACTGCCTTACGTTTATGGGTGATGGGACATAGTACCAGCAGCCCCTGCTTCTCCGTTGGTCCTCCAGGTTGGATATTAAGCTGCTCTGGTAGGCCAGAGTGTTCCTCAGGCTGTCGATCTCCGCCGTCAGCTCTTCCAGGTTGACACTGCTCTCTAAAGAGACCCCCACAACACAGGTGAAGCCAGACAAAAAAATCATCTGGGAAGAAACTGACACAGGGGCTCTCCGGACTACACAACACTAGGTACTAATGCTGAGGTAGTTTTGTGTTCTTGGGGTATTTGTCAAAAGCTGGAATCACCGTTTTAAAACAAAGTATCTCACATTAATAACGGGTCTCACATTTAGCCAAAAGCTGGCAGGCCTTAGCAAAACCATTCGATCTTTGAAAAAGTAAGTTGACTCAAATCCAGTTGTTTTCATCCATCCAGTCTGGTTTATAATGGTAAGGCGTCTCTTGTTCTGCTGTAAGTTTTCAGTGAATTTCCAGTGTGTATCAGCAAGGTGGACCCTCTGAGGCAGTATTGGAGTAGCGCAGGTGTATGTAACAGGGAGACAGAGGCACAGGGCTCACCCTGCTTCGCCCGGCTAAGCTGCTCCTGCAGCTGCTTGGTCTGCGCCTGCTGTCTGCTCAGGGCCTGCTGCAGATGCTCCAGTTCTTGCTGCTCCGCCTCGTTACTGTGGTCCACCTCGTGAGTCTGGAGCTGGAAACACAGCATCAGCAGGTAGGTTAGTTAAGCAGACTTTGAAGGAAGTAAAAGAAGGTAATCTTCTACAGTACGGAGTACAAGTATCATACTTTGGTGGACTGGATTAATTTCAACATGCGCTGTGTGAGAAGGTGGCGACAAGCTCACCTGCTGCTCTCTGTCCCTAAGCAGGCGCTGAAGTAGCTGGATCTCAGCATCTGCCCTGACCAGGTCCTGAGCTGCAGTCTCCACCTGCTTCCTGCTCTCATCCACCTCCTCAGCATCCTGAGGGACACACAAACATGCAGCTGACACCTCATCACGCACACCCCAAACACAGCCGTTCACATTTACACATATCTGGCATGCACTCTGACTATAAAATGACTCACAGGGCAGTATAAATAAGTGCATTATGGGATGCAGTGCAGCAACACAAGCATGTAATTGGTAAAAGTAGTGTAGAGGTCATGCTTCCTGGTGAGTAAATGCTGGGATTGTTCTTCATAGTGCTGTGTGGCCTCTGGGCTGCACAAACCTCAGCCCTCTTCTGGCTGATCCTGTGCACGGTGCTCTGCAGGGAGCGCAGCTGGTCTGTGGTTGTGTTCAACTGCTGGGCTGCCATCTTGTCTTCGGCCGCCATGGACCTCCTCACATCCTGCAGCTCCTGCTTAAGGGCCCGGAGCTACGCACAGGACAGAAACTCTTTTGTTAGGCTCCACAGACTCATGGTCTCTTTAAATCTCAAAATTAGTTATAAAAATACAAAAAACATCATGCATAAATGACACCCACATATTTACAGTAGAAGAAAATTATGGGGCTACCATCTTTCACAGAGCTCAGGTCTTTTTTCAGATCATTGCCTAACCTGATGGTCCCGCTCAGCTAGCTGAGACAGTAGCTGATCCTTCTCATTCTCGGCTTCTCGTAGTCGCTGCTCTGCCTGGCCCTGCAGCTTCTGCGCCTCCTGCTGCTCCTCCTTCAGCCTCCTCAGCTCATCTGCTTCCTGGTTCCGTCTTTCAGCACCCTGGCAGAATATAAGCACACAGCGGGGCAATCACACAGGTGTCGGTAAGTGTGAGGCAATGTGGGTGAGGTCATGCACCAGTCTGTGGTTACAAAAAATATTTATTGACCGATACATAACATAGAAATTGATTCTAAAACCTGGTGTCTAAGTTTAATTAGGGAGGATGAACTACACACAAGCATTTCTTGTAACGTAAAGAAAGAGAGCGGCATGTTTTGGGCTTACACACCCTGGCTCGGGATGCCCGAAGCTCCTCCTTAGCACGTTGCAGCTGCTCTTTCAGGGAAGCAACCTCCTGTGTGAGCCAGTCCTGCCTGCAAAGAGCCTCCTCTCTGTCTGCCTGCGCAGCGGACACCACGCGCTCCAGCTCTGCCTGCAATTGCGCAAGACTGCGGCCCAGCGCATCCTTATCATGGTCAGGCCTACGGGCACATCCCACAGAAGCACTATCAATTCATGTGCTTCAGGCTGCTAGCCAGTTCAATACACTAATTGATCTCTAAGAAGTACAACACTAACTAAAAAGTTAGAAAACACGTCAAGAGCAGAGACTGTCATCTTGCTAAGTTTAGCACATGTGCTGGGATCGTGTATAAACAACAGTGAAACACGTGCTGGCCTCCTCACCTGAACTCCTGTGTGCCGGAGGCAATGTTGGTGCGGAGCTGTTCCAGGCGCTGCATCACCTCCCTTGGGCAGAGCAGTGTGGTCCTAGCCTCCTCCAGCTGCTCCTGGAGAGCATTCACCCGCCTGCTCAGACTGACCTTCTCACCCTGCAAGGCCAGACAGGGACCTGACTATGAGTAAATACTGTCAGAGTCCTTTCAAAGTCCTGTCATAACAAATGACATACTGACAAAAAGAATTTCATTCCACAATACATAACTAAGAGTTTTTAGGACAGCAGAAGCATAAAAATTAAGTATTCATTCAATGTTCAATTAATCAGTCACGAGTTTAGAGAAATGTATTCAACACCACATGCATAATGTGCCCAGAGAGAAGAGTCACACTGACTCCAGCAGAGCTGCATCCCAAAAGGAGAGGCACCTTAAGCAAGTGAAGCTGCTCCTGCAGCTCCTCGTTCTCCTGCTCTCTCTCCACTGCTAGCTGCCTCTGGGCCAAAATGTTCTCCTTCGCCTGCCGCTCTTTGTCCAGCTCTGCTTGTAGAGCTGCCTGCTCCATCTGTAACGCAGGTCAGGCAGTTGATGTACACAGGCTGCTGTGCTGGGTCCACATCAGAACACGCCACTCGCTCTCCACTGGCTGCTAACGTCATCACAAAGTCATTGCCGTGGCTGTCACAACCAACCAAGCGCTACTGTACTCCTGTCCTGATGCATAGTCAGCTATCTTATTGTGTTTAAAAGCTAAATGCACTCACAGTAGTTCTGTAACTTGACAATACAGAAACTATTCAACAGTGTCAAACTGTTTCTCTACTGCCTTCAGCAAAATAGCAAGTTTTCAATCATAACAGTATGTGGATAGATAAACTGCAGAAGTAACTGATGAAAACAAGAAAACAATTCCTTTGGCTGGTTCACCCACATCACGAGATCGCTGATGAGCGCACAGTCTACATGCAAAACTCAGAAGCATCCCATCCCCTCAGAGAACACAGAGATGAAAGCAGAGCTTTCCACACACACCTGGCTGAGCCTGCGTAGTCTTGCCAGCTCATCCTTGAGTCGCACCGCCTCAGTGTCACGACCATGAAGCTGGGCTTCCAGCTCTTCCTCATAGGCGCTAAGCTGGCCCCGGGCCTTACAGAGTTCAGCGTTCTCGCTCTGCAAGGCCTTCATCTCCTGCTGCAGCCGCGCCATCTCCTACAACATGACAAGCCAATGTGCAGTGCTAAACTGTTGGAAATATTTACTGCCCAAAGAAAATGTAACAATGTAATTATGACATCTTAGCACCTGTGTGCTGTTCACTTTGTCAATTCCAATATCCAAATGGAACTAAATAAGTTAACCTACACTACAGCATATAAAAATGCTATTATAATAATGATCTTTCTGTAAATATTTTAATTAGTAAGAACCAGTGGAAGGGCCAGTAAAATAACCCCAGGGCCACATTTAGCCCACAGGGCTCGAACTGAACAGTCCTGCTGTAGACTAACCTCTCTGGTGCTCTCTGCCTCCATAGCAACAATCTCAAGTTGCTCGCAGTGCTGTTTGGTGTCGTGAAGACGACGCTGTAGCACCTCCTTCTCCCTTTGCAGCTGACGGCATTCGGTCTGGGCATGGCGGGCCTGATCTTTAACCCCATGCAGGTACTCCTGAAGCCCAGCAATGATCTCTTCCAGGTCCTGCTTTAGAACCTCATTGGCAGCAATCTGACCTGTGAGGTTGTTCATGCATGTGTTATAGCAGACAGCAACTCACCAACAAGTGTGTCACAATAAAATCAGCTTCAGTCCCAAGGGCCCGCTTACCGTCTGTCAGCTGCTGCTCAAGGTCTTTGATCTCCTCTGTCTCCTGTGCAATGCGGGACAGCATATGATCCAGCCTGGTCTCCAGATCGTGGATCTTCTTGCTCATTATGTCCAGGAGCTGCCTCTTACTGGACACCTGAGCACTCACGTGAGCCTGGAGGGTGACAATACTGTTAAAGGACTGTCAAGTTTTTCATAAAAAATTTCTCTTTTTATCATTTGCATCTAAGGCAACTTTAGACAGTCGAAAAAGTACGTTTTGAGTAAACTTGTCTATAGTTTACAAGATGTAATTCACACCTATATATGACGCATACTCATTGGTTTAATATAAAAAAACTTGTTACTAATGCAAAGATTTATTTCGGAGTCAGTCCACGCTAAATATGGATCAATAGTGACAGCTTTTCAAGCTGGCAGTACTGAGCCAATTAAAATCAATCCATCCATCCACTATACCACTTCATCCAATTCAAGGTCACGAGAATTCTGGAGCCCATCCCAGGAAGCACAGGGCCAACCCACCGCAGGGCACACGCACACACTACAGGCAATCTGGAGAAAGTCAGCCAAGCATGGGGAGAACATGCAATCTCCATGCACACAGACCTGAGGCAGGGATTGAACCCTGAGCGAGGAGGTGTGAGTCGACGATGCTAACCACCATGCCGCTGTGCCACCACCAATTAAAATACGTATGATAAATTAATACCAGTATTAAATATTATAAAATGTTACAGTTGTATTTGTAATAAAAATGTGTAATAGTTATGTTGTTGCAGGCAATTCAATGCTGTCTCAAAAAATTGTTTCCATTATATTTTCATTATATTCATTATCCATTACACTGCACAACTTAATGACACACTCATTTACACAAAGATACACAAAGGTGTATAGTACATTACGGTTCATTACTGTATACATTTCAAGTCATCAATACACCTGAACAGTGTACATTAAAAACTTAAAACATAAGAAGTATCAAGTATCATGCACTACTGAGACTACAGTCTTTAAAAGTCAAAACAGCATTTTTCCTTAGTGCTAAATAATTAATCCACTTTTAAGGGAAACTCTGTGTGAAATGCATTACCATCAAGAAAACCCACAAGTCTGTACTTAATTTATTTATTGATTGCATCCATGTTCTTCTGGGTACAATAATAATAGTAATAATAATAATCATCATCATCCACTTTTTGTGTTCTGATGTATAGTCATTCTTAACTTAAAAAAAAATCAAAAAGAAGAACTAATCACTGACAGTTTGCCTTTAGACTTAAAGAGAGAAGTATTTTGATAAACAAATGCCTAAGAGTTGGAGCTAGGACCACACAACTCAGTGTTACTGGAGAGAAAGAGAAAGTGTCGATGCTAGAATGTATGCTCTGAAATTGCACTCCTCAAAACAATGCCTTTCTGACTGAATAACAGAAATAACAGTCCAACTTGCTGTAACTCCCTGTACTGTTACTCTTTCTAGTGACATCCTCCCAGTTACTTCAAAACCTTGACAAAAATTACACAAACATCAAAATATTTGTACATCATAAATCCATTAATTCATTTTATAAATCACTATTCCATAGTAGTTTTGTATTGATCAAGAACTTTTCAAGCAAACAAAGTGTAACTTTGGGTATAGCTAAGATGGGATGCCAGTCCCATGCAACACATCACAGTTCAATACTGATTCACATTTTGTTGAATTTTAAACATTTCTGTTAATTGTTTCTTATATCTTGTGCACCAACAAAGTTGATTTAAGCCAACATAATGAAACTGTAGCACATTATTTCCTTAGCACTATACAGCAGCTTAAACAGGCTGCTGTATAGTGCTAAGGAAAATAATGTGCTACAGTTTAAATATTTAAAAATATATATCTATACAGTTTAAATATTTAAAAATATTTACAGAAACAGATGTGAACAAATATAACACAAAAAAGGGAAATTAACACCAGAGCCAGTCAGAGTGAACACATACAGTGTGGAACTATAAACATCCACTCATAAATACTGTATTACCTTGAAGTATTATGATAGAAACCCTTTATTTTTAATTTTTGTTAATTGTAAAAAATACCATATATAGTTTTTCGTGATCAAAGGCGGCATTACTTAAATCACAACAAGCTATGGCAATAACTAAATTTTAAAAATTTAAAGAATAATCTCAATCAAACTGTCCTTTCAATATAACCTTACTTTTGAAGACCTTTTCCAAAGTCACAAGTACACTGTGTGTACAGAGAGGAGCCCCTCCCAAGCTCTGAACTCCTTACCCCTTTTGGCTATACTCACCAAATCAGTGCTTTAACTCTTTCATTGGCTTATCAATACTCTTCCACAGTTTTTGCCTCCAGCACGCGCTGTCCACAGAGAGCAGTGGAGCACCAAAGAGCCACTGGACTTCCTGTGACAGACGAGGCTCCCCTAGTCATTTCCTTCCCTTTCACGCACAGGGAGACCGCTATGCTCTGTGACTGCAGCTCAGAGCTGTCCTCTGCCTCAAACTTCACTCTCCCTGTCCGCTTCTTAACCATCTCCCTCCCTCGACTTCCTAGCGCTTTGAAACAACACAGGAAGCCGTCCCCTTGGCCAATCAGTAAGCACCCCTGCGATGAGACAATGGTCCTGGTATGTGAGAGAGAGGCCGTTTTAACTCCGCCTGTTAAGAGGATATTCCCCTCTAGAAAGAGTCACACTTCTTAAAGGAACAGCGTCACTTGTTGCTCAGCACTATTTGCACCCTCACTCATCCCTAAGATACAGACTAATATGTTCCCTTGAGGTGCTGATGTTGTCAAATGTTGTGTGTTGGTGCTATAGCAACATGCAACACTATGCATTTTGTTATTTTTCTTGCACAATAAAATGTCAGAACTAATTCTTATTTAATGTCTTTAATGTAACAATTCTCTCCAAAACCTAATGATTACAGAATTCTGTAAATGTTTTCATATGAAAATATTTAACTGTATAACATGTCAAGAAAACAAAAGAAACACCCCCATCACCCACCTCCTCCATCCACTCAGTGGAAGTCTTGCTTTGATTTGGTCTGATAAAAATACGTTCATAACACTCATTCAAATTTGTCACAAAAAAGCCTGATGTTACAAGTTGTGAACACTTTCAGGTGTTTATACTTTTTAAATTATCCTAAAAACAAAAAATTTTCTCATTTGTTCCTCAGTCAGATTATTTATACTATTAAAAGAAATTAGAAATAAGATTCTAGTGGAACGACTGTTTAATTTTTCAATTTGGTGTGCATTCATAGTGTATGATGGAGATCAATTATGACATTTCACTTGTAGTGATATAACATCGGTTAATTATTCATAATGACTGTAAATTAAATAATAACATTAAATTTGTTTCTTTATAGGACAAGGATGAAAAGAAGACTGCACTACTTATCCATCCATCTATTTGCTTTACTGCTGTATCAACAGAAAGCCATGAGCCCAACCCAGAAAGCAAGGGGCGCAGGACAGGGTACATCCTGGGCAGGGCGCCAACCCATCGCAGGGCACACGCACACACTACAGGCAATTTGCAATTGCCAATCAACCTAACCTTTGGCCTGTGGAAGAAAATTGGAGAACCTGGAGAAAGCCCACCAAGTGCAGGGAGAACATGCAAGCTCCACACACAGACCCAATGCAGGAATCGAATTCATGGCCCGGAGGTCCTAACCCTAGCTCCAGCCCCTCTCCCGGTCCTAACCCTAACCCTAGCTCCAGCCCCTCTCCCGGTCCTAACCC
>JABJVR010047450.1:15539-27636 GCA_025773905.1 Chitala chitala | reverse complement strand
CCTGTCCAGGGTGTCCCTCACCTTGTGACCTAAGCTACCTGGGACAGGCTCCCTACACAGGATTACTGATATGGAAAATGGATGGATGGACACTTTATAAAAGTTATAAAAAAGTTGGTTTTTTATTTTAGGAATTTCCATATCTCCAAGAACGTTAAAGTTAAAATAAAAAATGGAGTTTGACACTGGTCACAAAAACTGGGAGACTTTATATCTATCTGCCCCCCCCACCCTGACTGGCCTGCCCCCTATCTTACACCTTTACACAACCCAACATCTCCTCAAGCTTGGTCACATGAAGGAAATGTATGTAAAAAAAAAAAAAAAACAACCAAATAGACATTTTTCAGTACAGAGGAATCCTGCCAATATACAGCACACATGACATGTAAAAGGCCTGTGGAGCCCCAGCCAAAGAGTAGGACTTCAACTACAGTGTATACCTGTCGAATGTTTGCATAACTGCTTTTTTCTAAATTCTGTAAGACGAGTATGTGGGAAGAGGGGTGTTTCCCTTATGGAGACCAGAGAAAAGTCTTTCTGTGAGAAGTCAGACTTACTAACAGTCCCTTACTAAGGACTTTCTGGTCCCTACCCTCAGTCTTTTTTTCCCTTTTATACTCCATTTTTATTAACAGTCCTCCCTAATGTCTTTGTTAAGTGTCTCGGAGCAGTTTTGATGTGAATAGTACCCTATAAAACAATCTGGATTTTAAAATATGTAGCAGCACAATATGGCCAGTATTCTGCGCGGTGACTGGCCTCACGGGCCTGCTGGGTATTTATGAAGGATCCCTCAGGCTCCACTGCGACAGGAAGTTAGCGTGTTGTTGGGGGGGGGGGGGGGGGTTCTCAGTCCCGGGTCTCCAGCCCTCCATTCTACACCCACCACCACCAAACCCTGTCTGAGTTGGGGGCGAGTGTGCAGTACAGGTGGAGGCCATCTCTGCTGCTGCAGACCTCGTCATCAGGGGACACCGTACGCCCATCCTGCGCCTCCAGGCTGAAAGCTTTCACTGAGATCTGAGGAACACCAGCAGAGGTGTGTTAGCACTCTTAACACTGCGGACTCGCTGTCTCGGTTCGCTCCCTGCAGGGCCCCTTACCTGTTTACTGATGGCCGTGGCAAGGTGCCCCACTTTTATCTTCCGAGTCTCCCGGATTTTCAAGCAATGGCCGTCAAGGTCCTTGATATATATGTCCACCCCTAAGTTACAGAGATGAAGTAAGGGTTAATACTGAGCTGCGTCTGAGCGTGACGCATAATCACAGAGCTCAGCACGGTCTGACTGGCAGCTGCTGATTTCTTTTCAGTCACCTTCTAAGCAGTTGTATGTAGAGTGATTAGTGCGTCCCAACCAATCCACGCTGCAGCTCTGTACATCTGCCTGGCTGCTGTAGGAGAAGACCCCAGAACTGAGGTCAGTGCTGGTGCTGACCGACCACTGGGCAAGGTCCTGAGAGAGAGAGAGAGAGAGAGAAAACCAGGCAAAGGCATTAGCACGTGGACAGCTTTTGTAAGCTTCACTAGCTGGTAGGCAGCTAGCTCTAAACAGGCCTCCTGCAGCTGACACAGTCCTTCACTAAACAGCCTTTTAGCAGCTGACACAATCCTTCATAACGTAGGTGTAGATGTGAACGCACCTTATCTGCCAGGTCAGTGTGATAGACGTAATCGCTGCTGAAGCACGAGAGCAGATGTTCAGGTGAGTACAGCTGGGACAGGCTGCTAAGGTGTAGGTCTGTGTAAATGGAGATTGCTTTGTTAGAAGCGTGTCGTGTTCAGGACGACAGGCTGAAGACACCAAACCAGAGCCCTGCCTGCTCCCTGTTCAGGACGCTGCCCATGTTCTCTTCTTGTCGCTAAGGAGTGTGGTGTGCTGTTTTTCTGTCAGTCCCCACACACTGTTACCTCTCTCCAGTTTGTGCAGTTCCTGCTCTGTCGCCGTGAGGGTGACATCACTCGCTCTGGAGGACGAGGCCCGCAAGGAGGACGGGGCCCCCGGAGGCTGGTGCTGTATCGCCACGTCATGCTGCTCCTCTACACCGGCATTCTCGTGTACCTCCTCTGTCAAGGCGTGTGGAGGCAGTGTCTCCTGGGCGAAGGTGTCTGTGATAGGACCGGGACCTGGGGAGATCAGGAAGGATGGGATGTCCCTGGAGATCCAGGCATCAGTCCCTGGCATCTCAGGTGCCTCTGGTTCCTGATAGGCTCCCTCTACAGGACTAATAAGTCCGCCCACTGTGAACAGAATGTAAACACACACACGCACACACACAGGATCAATTACTGCTGAATTCCATGCCTTAGCAAATAAAGTAAATTATTCCTGAAAATGAAAACACAGTCTCACTGTGTATTAGGGCCTTTGATCCCATCTCCCTTAACTCCTTTGCCGAGGCTCTTCTGACTGGGTCTTTAACGAGTCCCGCCCTGATGATGCTGGCAGTGTGTGGGCTACAGGTGCGAGGGATTTCTCGTAATGGGGGAGGCTCACTGGCAATCTGCAATTTGGAAAAAAATGGCCGAATTAACAAATTTATTAATGAAGGCATCAACTAAACAGATAAAACCAAAAAGTTATCAGTCATCCTGGTTGACCTTTGACACACAGCGGACAGGTGTGCTCACCTTGAGGCACAGCGGGTGGCGGTAGTAGCGTGTCCAAGGTGCGCAGCCGTTAAGCAGGTGCAGCAACATGCAGCTGCTGCTCCACACGTCTGCCTTAGAGTCCACAGCCCCGCCCCTCACCACCTCAGGTGCCATGTGAGTCTCCGTGCCACAAAGCTTCACCCCTACAGCACACACCACACGTACCTCTGTGACGTTTTCATTTCGGAGAGCAAATGTGGTGTTTACATGGACAGTGTGTGATCACACAGCAAAGGGTTATGGGACACGCTGCCACGCTCTGTTCTCAGGAAGAGAATGTCTGACGAACCCTTGAACTGGACACGGTGCTGAAACTGCGCGGGTCATAACCAAGGGTGCGAATGGGCATGGTAAGGTTTGCTTTGGAGCACTGCCCGTAAAAAAAGTAAAAAAACTACTGAATAAGCAGACAAACTACTTCTGCCCTAATAACAATGATGTCACTGACTGGCGCTATAACAGAAGAGTACTCATGCATCTTACACAAAGCCATACTGATGAACGATGCTTGCTTTTGTTTTACCTGAACAGACTGTAGAATTCTGAGCGAGTCTCTGAGACTGTCCAAAGTCACAGAGGTAAGTGTCCTTCCCGTCTTCTGACAGCAGAACGTTGTCAGCTGTAGGCACACACACGTACTGTCTGGTCATTTTTTATCTCCACTGCGTTTAGACATCCCTTTAGGCACAGTCCCTCCCTATCTCTTATTTTGTGACTGTAATAAAAATTGTTATATCTGTCCTACATTACTAGACACATAATTGGTTGAGTACTGTACATTTAAAGTTAAATCCAGTCAGAATTAGGCTTAACTAACCTAGGTCTGTCCTGTTCTTGTTCACACAGAGCAGTGTCTTAATTGCTTTTAACCATTTAGTAATCGTACAATGTCAAATATATTAAATATAGTAAATGTTATTAAATACTGCATATTTTCATTTAAACATATGAAACACAACTGCTTCAATGAGGTGTAAGTACAGTATGTAAATACACACACATAAGTAGTCGTGTTGTGTACATGCAGTACGTGTGATGTACCTTTCACGTCCAGGTGTACCACCCCTTTTCTCTGTAAATACCTGAGCCCCTCTAAGACCTGGCAAAGGTAATGCAGGGCAAGGTCCTCTGGAAGGCGACCCCTCCGTTTCAGCAGCTGCCCCACAGAACCTGCAACGGGGAGGCAGAAACTGAAAACCACCCCCGCTTCTCTTACATCATCAGCAAGCTGGCCTGAGAAAGACTTAACAATCACCCCATTATAAGGGAGGTAAAAATGCTGCAGCAAACAGCTAGAGGTATTTTTAGCAAAAGAGCAGGGCTAATGGGTGACTCGTTTGTGTGGAATGAGCTTTATTTAAACGTGTTAACAGGCTTCTGAAAGCTTCCAAAATGGGGCGTTGTATTCCACCAGTGCTGACTTACTACACACATTATGTATGCATTTCGGCTGACAAAGGACCCAGGATGGGTGGTGTACAGTAAAGACACTTACTAGACTTAAGGGCCATGAAAAAGGTGACGAAGGGACCTTCTCGAACAACCCCAAAAAGCTCAACCACCCGGGGGGAGTTCAGGACACTCCACGTGCCCACCTCCTCACTGCTGAAAAGCTCCAGGGGTACCTAGGAGAACAGACGGGACAGGTGAACAGCCTAGTGCAGCTCTGGGATGCCAAAGCGAAGCCTCAGGCTGCTTCCTACCTTCTTGGCAGCACATTCAAAGCCAGTGCTGTTGTCCCGCGCGTGGAACACATTTCCATATGAGCCGCTTTGAATGGGACTCAGCAGTGAGTAGTCTTTCTCCTCCCGGTACTCATAGTCATTCGGCTGGAGTTTCTGAAGGGCAAGGAGAAGGGCACAAATTGGGTATCATTACACACATTTTAGTATTAACTACAGACAGAAATCTAATGGCTGAGGAGGGAGGAGGGAACAGCTAGGACTGGATATCTAAAACTGAAAGAGTTGACTCACAGGAAATCCATCCACCCATCCACACAAGCACCCACTCACCTACCATTGGAGGGTTACAAGTCCCAAGAAATAAATTACAGTAATGACTGCAGAATCAAATGTGTATTCTATAACAGGCTGCTCCTTGGAGTTGTTTTGTAAGATTGGTCCATATCTCACCTCCTCAGGATGGAAGAGGAGACCTTCATTCACATCCACGTCGGTCGCTGCACCTGCGATGTCTGCCTTGAACTCCTTCTCCACCTGTCTGTAAAAGGGGGGCACAAAGCAGCGATCCTCCTGACACACGTTGCCACGGAGACCCTGGAGAGGGAGGGTGCAGTCCACAGGGGAGTCCAGCTCAGAACCACTCTCTTGGCCGTAGACGCACACGCTGGACAGGATGCTCCTGTGCGGTGACACCCATGGCTGGGTTGATGAGGGGAAAGCCCAGGAGAGCGCTGTCTGAGACCGATAGGAGTGTGTGGCTAACTTGTGGTCCAGGCAGTCAGGCTCTGCTGTCTCCTGAATGCCCAGGGCATGGGTTCTGCTCTTCTCGGAGACGTTGGTTCCAATACTGCAGCCTGTCCACATGCATGCTGTCGTCTCCTGGTTTCAAAACAAACATTACTGAGAAATTTAGGTCTTAAAAATTAGATGAAAAAAAGTCTGCTCTCCACAGGTTAGTTCAATTTTTCTAATGCTTATGGGCGTAGCGGTTATAAAGCACACTGACTGTGGGTCACAAGGAGTCAGCGAATCCGAGTGGGAATGACACCCATGAACAGCACGTGTGCACACACCTGGTTGCTCATGGGGAGCGATGAAAGTTGCATAAATTAAGTGTTGATTTAAAAAAAAAAAAAAAAAAAAAAAAGAACGAAAATGTCAGGGCGAAATTTCTTTGGGTTTCTTTGCAATATTGTTGTACAGTTATACATTTTGCAAAAACATTTATATACTGTAGATTATTTTTTTACATTCTCGATCTAGATTAGTATTAAGATTAATGTTATCTTTACTGTTATTTAGTAAGCCAATGACATTAATCATGGTAGAATCGTACATTTAATTTTAATCAAACCAGCCAAAATTAGGTCCTTTTGTTGCGTTCATTGATGTTGACAGTTTAATATTGAAATAAAATGGTCTTTGAGGCTTATAATGAACATTGGGTGATGTAATTAGCTCACTACTGAAATAAGACACTTGATTGCTGAATCAAGACGTGCCCCTCACCTGTGTCCCCCAAGACGTGCCCCTCACATGTGTCCCCCAAGACATGCCCCTCACCTGTGTCCCCTGCAAACTGCCGATGCTTTCCTGCTCCGGCACTCCCGGGAGTGTCCTCTGCTCTCCTTTCTTCGCCATTTCTTTTTTCCGCCGCTGCCTTTTTCGCCTCCTTGGTGGGCAGCAATGCTGAGGACCAGCAGAGGTTGCCAGCAACACTCTGGATGCAACATTGTTGCATTCCTCAGTGCTCCTGCAGGATAGTTTATCAGCATGCCAATCAATTACTGGGAGACGCCTGGAAACGGCTCATTTTCAAAGAAAGAGGGGTAAAATGGAAGGGAAAAAGGAATGACGAACCTGTTGACAAGACAGTTGGGTGAAGCGATGTAGGTACGTTCATGCGAACTTGGACTGAACTCCTGCTGCCCCTCACCTAGGGAACACAAATGTGCTATGTCATTCCAATATAACATCTCAGTGGCATATCATGCTAATACAACGTGAGTGAAGAGAACTACAGTTTATGTCATTAAACATCCTATATATGAGGAGGCAAAACTCTCAGTTCATCTTACAGTCCTGCTGGTTCTGTTGTTCAATCTCCACCCCATCCCCCCCCAGCGATGATCACACCACCTGTACTCACATTCTGCCTGAGCTATGAAGGCGGAGCGCTTCTCTGGGACCAGCTGCCCAGTGCCAATGTGCTTGGCAGTGCCATGTGTCAACACTTCGCAAAGGAGCGGGGGGATCTTGGTGGACAGTGGATCCTCATCGAGCCCCTTCCCCTGGGTGCTCACATCCTGTACCCGTCTTGAACCCAAAGCCAACAGGCTACTCTTGTCGATGTGGCTGCCTGTGAAGGGCGTGGTTGAGTTAAGGATCCTGTTCCGCACAGCCATCTCTTCTTGGGGGAGAGCTGAGTACGAAGAGAGACGAGCACAAGTGAAACCAGCTGTCAGGGTGTCACAAAGCCGTGAGCAGGGCTCTGGTCCCTGGGGTGTCACAAAGCCGTGAGCAGGGCTCCAGTCCCTTGGGGGGGACTATGGAGATCATCATTACAGTTCACACAAGCTCTGACAGCTGTGAGAGTGATAATGCTCCTACCGTAGACAAACAAACGGTAACTGTATATCGCCAAGCCAACTGTAAGCTAGGTTAGCAACACAGCGGGTATCACTTTCATAAGCAGAGGTCAACACTAACTGTGTCAGTTGAGCAGGTCCCTAATGGGTACATCTGGTTCCATTACAAAAAAATCAGTTTGCAGGCAAATGTGAGCACACAGCTGCCCCATGAAGGATAAAGCACAGCCTGTGATCGCAGGAGGCTGTACGGCAGCGCAATAACAACACGTTAAAAAGTAACCGTCTGTCTTCAGTCGTGTTAAACTGGACTCTGCACCTGCCTGGAAATGTACACCCCCCCACCCCACCCCACCCTAATGCTAAAGGTCACTGGGTCATTGGAGCAGGATGTGCTCTGGACGTGATGCTCCTTCAACATTGTTTCCGGACATATCTACAGGAACACCAACACAAAATGACACAAGATGACCACAGAGCTGTTCTGGAGTACTGCTAATGTGCCCACAGAAGGATGAGATTCAGACGTGGAGAAGAACCACCACTTCAACTAAATGCCTACATGCTTCCTTTGGATGCTGCAGCAGATGTACGGATGGTTTCATACACACAATACACACTTCTCACTTTGGAAAAGAAGAGCTGCTCTTTGCACCTTTTCTGTGAACAAAGTTTTACTCGTATTGAATCTAAACTTTCTACCTGGCTGATGTACTTCGTAGAGACACCAGAGCTGACATTACCGTTACACTCTGTAAAGTGTTTATGTGTTATGTACAGATCATGAAAGTCCAGAGACCTTTCCTTACAGTTTTCACACTTCAGAGTGGAGTGACGGCCTGGTCAGCTCAGATTCGGCAGGAAGTAATCTCAGCTGCATGTTCAGGACTTGGGTATAAAAGACAGGACAAAGGCTAGAAAGGACCTCACGGGTTCAGAGCTGATGGCTGTGCAGAACACTATGGATTACACACACAAGAACACTGCAGATTGCGCATGCGCGCGCACACACACACACACACACACACACATACACACAAAGAGAGAGAGAGCTCTCTTTTTGTCACCATTTCACCAACAAACCGTCCAAACTGACGATGCTGATGATACGGGAAAATGGAAGTGCAGTTTAGGCGCGGGGACACGCCCGTCCTTTACTTTCAGAAAGCAACAAAACGTTTATGAAGCCTGCAAGCACTTTTTGTCCCCAAATGAGTGTTTGCAGTTATAAGGAGACATTATTGAGCTCTCCCAGGGACTCCATCTAGTCTCAGACATCTGACAGTGAAAACGAGATCAGTTTCACCTCTCCGATGATACGTTCAGAGGCAACCTGTCAGACACCAAAACATTTCCACCAGCCATGGAGATCTTAAGGACTAGCCCTCACTCTGCTAGGCCCATAGTGTGATTCTCAATTCCTACGTTCTACTACTTTCCCTACGTGCACACAACAGCCCCAAATATCCTGCAGCTGTTATGGAGATGCCGTGCATGCGTTACCTGCATGTGCTCCAGTTCTCAAAAAGCCCATCCACAACAACACAGCGTTGACTTCTACCTGACCGAAGGGCTGTAGGAATGTAGCCATCATCACCCTGTCGGTACACCTTACTAACTCTCGTTAAACATGGATAAATAAGCTCTATATGAATCACACGGCTAATTTAATCGTGTTTGCACTTGCATCTCTGCTCCTGACAATATTACCCCAGCACGAATTTTACTTCTTCCTTGCAACCTCAAAGAACGTTAAATTTCACACAACAGGCATCTTTTCTTGCATGCGTGTAAAACCTCTTCCTGTCTTTGTGCCTTGCAAGTATTTTTCTTAGCGCTGTCTATTTCGTTTAGTTAAAAGACCTCGCTTGACATCAGTAAAGCCCCAGCGATGCACACATTCCGGGAGCATCACACCACAGACCTACTTTGGAATGAAAATCACAGCAGTTGCTCCGGTTTCCTACTCAGAGAGCTTCATAAGGAATTGCTGTTCTGCTTCTGTGAAGTGCTGTCCCTGCCCGTTCTCACACGCTCTCTCTTTTCCTCTCTGCACTCTTGCTGTCTGTATGGGCCGATTCTGTTGGCCCACAGCCAGCTAATGAAGAGGCCACCTGATTGGCTGCTGACGATTTACAAGAAAGTTATCAGCATTTCCCAGCAGCACCCTCCTCCCTCCCTCTCTGCTGATACAAACTCCAGTCCGCGTCTCGCTCTCTACCCACAGTATGAACACAAGCACAGCCCACGCATGGTTGCAACAGTTAGGTGAAAGCCCACCGTTTTGTCGACAGCCTTGCATACAGTTATGATATTTAATACATGGTAAGAGGTCATGACAACTTGTGTATGTGGACACTGCTAAGACAAGGCAGAGCTGCTCACAGGGCAGCCTGTGATATTAATCCAGTCGCTTTTACTGCACGTTTCCTGCTGCTCGGCTGTGCCCCTCCGACCACGAGGCTGTCTCATGCCTGATTTCCATCCTTTTCTCTGTCACGCTCCTCTGCAGTCACAAGTCACACATCTGCACTAAACCCCCAGACGACACGTACTATTTTAATAAACTCGTATGTTGCATTATATATTACGTTTTAGCAAAGAACATGGCTGGTGCAGTTGAAGGTTTGTTTTTCTTTTTTATAAAGTTCACTATTTTTTAGAACACATTTTCATAATTATGACAGTAAAGTGTTATATATCAACTCAAAAAATTAATTAAATGAGTTTCAAGTTCAGAGGGCCAGTATAATCACATTGTCATTTCTCAAAAACTGGCTAGAACATATGCAAAATGTTCATATACAGTCACCCTGCAACAATTCAGAGTAACATTTTACAATTTAAGAGGTCAGTAATGTAACATTAGACAGAGACTCCTGCTAAATGTGCCCGTTTAATGGCTGCTGGAGGTGAGTGATTTAGACAGTCTAAATTCTAGGAGCTCTTGTCAGTTAAAACTTGTCTGCTGGCTCTTCTAGGACTCATCAGGTCCTTCGTTAATGGTAAAAGTAAAAAATGTAAACATCTAATACACACAACTGTCCAGAGGACTGTTATTCTGTCTTCTCTCCAGTGAAGCCAGCCTAACACACTTTCCCAAGATGAAGAAGTCCTTAAACTGACAGACTGCCCACACGTATCCCACCACAGGAAAATTTTTAATTTAGAAGTTATAATTGACAATAATGTGTGATGTCCTGAATTTTCAGAAAGTCCTTGTCTAGCTTCACTCCAGTTTCCCTGTACTTCTGTTGATTTAACGGTTGATAAAGGGCAAAACTTAGGGCAAAACCTCCACTCTGCTCCAGTCAGACTTTGTGTTTCTGTTTCCACACCACACACTCATTTCACCTTGAATTTACACAATGCAAGTGAAAACTGTCAATTATACTGCTTAACTAAATACTCATACCATGCAAATGTAGCACAGATTTCCACTATTTATACTGTACAGTTTAAAAATCAAATGTTTACGCCAGTGCCCATCTGTTGTTGTCCAATTAAAATTAAACCCAGGTAGCATTACTGTAACAGCACTTAGAACTGTACTGGGTACATTAGTTACCAGACACCAGGTGAGCTAAGGTCAGTCCATGACAAAGTCCATCAGCCAACTGACATATAAGCTCTAATTTTTAAAACTTTTAAAATGTTTAAATCTCCTGTTTTCTCTTTAAGACAGGTTCAAAAGTAGCCAAGAAGCAGTAAATTAGATAATATAACAAAAAAAAGCCTAGAAAAATAGAGTACAAAATGTATGCATTAATTCTCAAATGAGAGAGAAGCAGAACTTCAAGGGACAACGGAACAACTGTCCCTAATAACCATCGCAGAAGAATGTTTCAATTCTTTGACAAACTGTTGGTGAAAGGAAATTCAGAGTACGGTGACTCACACAGGTCCCAGACCTGTGACTAAGACTTGCCACATTCTTCAGCGCAGGAAAAAAAGAAGCAGTACTCCATTTTCATGAAGATCCTGGGTCTCACACACACACACACACACACACACACACACACACACACACACAGAGCTGCAGGAGGTTTGATGTGGCCAGCATGATAACTTCCCACATAAGTACTGGTATCACAGAGTTCTAAAAGGCTAAATTGTAAGTACTGTTAAATTTGAGGCACGGCCTCATAAGAGCTCCATGTACAGAATAGGCACCTTTTTGTTCCGAAGTGGACCACTGACAAGGATCAAATGTTCTATTACCTGAATGATTAGTTGTACAACTGATCAAACTTAAAGCCATTATTAACAAGTACAGTAGCGTGTAATTTGGTGGCATAGCCTACAAAAGAGTAATATAATCTAAACTGACTAAAGACAGTTCATTTTCATATAAATATTTCATATGCAGTTATTTAAAAATTATATGAGAAGTACGTGGTTAATATACTCATCAACTGTTGCATGTCTTGGTTCCCAAATGTTAAGTAATATGAACACCGTATCAGGTTAGTTCAAACCTGATACAAACTACAATGTGTATATAATCCTGCAAAATATATCATTATAGAGCCAAGTACAAAGATCATAATCAATTAATTAATACAACCACATGCAAAATATTGTCCATAGACCTTAATTTGATTATAGAAAACTAAAGAAGTAAATGACAGGAACAGCAACACTGTAGAACTCCAACCGGTCTCTCCCTCTCAAGCAGAGCGTGTAAGTGTCAGGAGCTTATCAGTTACAGTGATACACAGTGTGCAAGAACACTGACACACAGTGTAGCACGACACAGACACACAGTGTAGCACGACACAGACACACAGTGTAGCACGGCACTGACACACAGTGTAGCACGGCACTGAGACACAGTGTAGCATGACACAGACACACAGTGTAGCACAGCACTGACACAGACACACAGTGTAGCACGACACTGACACACAGTGTAGCACGACACAGACACACAGTGTAGCATGGCACTGACACAGTGTAGCATGACACAGACACACAGTGTAGCACGACACTGACACACAGTGTAGCACGGCACTGACACAGACACACAGTGTAGCACGACACTGACACAGCGTAGCACGACACAGACACACAGTGTAGCACGACACTGACACACAGTGTAGCACGGCACTGACACACAGTGTAGCACGACACTGACACACAGTGTAGCACGGCACTGACACAGACACAGA
>JABJVR010047450.1:0-15439 GCA_025773905.1 Chitala chitala | reverse complement strand
GTGTAGCACGACACAGACACACAGTGTAGCACGACACTGACACACAGTGTAGCACGACACTGACACACAGTGTAGCACGGCACTGACACAGACACAGAGTGTAGCACGACACAGACACACAGTGTAGCACGACACTGACACACAGTGTAGCACGACACTGACACACAGTGTAGCATGACACTGATTCAAATGACCATTTTTGGTAAAACAGGGTAACTTGTGTTACAGAGAATGGTTTTACAGTTACAAGGAAGCCACGTTGATGTTCGATGTAACCCAGCGTATATGAGTGTGTTGATGTCCTGTACTGAACAGGACTTCATATCTTCTGCCGGGACCAATTTAGGCGGTACACACCAATACACGCCTAAATTCGGCTTCGTATCCTCATCTCCGCCATTTTAAGGAGAGACTCTAGTGCTCAGTAACACACTCTTCTCCCTGGGCACTTAAAAGGTTCTCTGCTTAACAAACCGCCACATTTAAAGAATATTAACTTACCGTTTTTACAGAAATGTGTTAATCGGGAAACAGTCCATAAACGCTTGTGACAGCCTGCGTCAGAGGACAGTTACATCAGTGTGGACAAACACTGTAACCTCATGGCAGAACGGAAAGCGAAAGCACCAGTGTGTGTGTGTGTGTGTGTGTGTGATGAAGAATACATCTCCAAACAGTCAATACTCCTTAAAATAACAGTTGTAATATATAATATATCGTTTATATTTATACACGATAAAACAAATTAATGTCTCTGAACAACCTATAAGTAAGTCTGTACTGTCCCATTAAGATACACAGTAAAATAAGCAGTTAATTCTAAAAATCTATTAGTAGCTCATAAACATTTTTATCTCACTTCGCTTTTAAGTAGACTTTCTAAAATCAACAGCACATCAGTAAACTAAATGTAAAAAAGAAAAGTAAAAAATCTAAATGAATATGGGGGACAGACCTATAAAGAGACATTATGGGGATATAATAATAATAACAACGCCCGTGGCCATTATCCAGCCATTTATCACTGGGTGGGGGCTAACACACTCATGGCGGTAGGCGTGAGCGTGGTTCGACCTGCCACCGTCTATCTACAAGATGGATGGATGGATGGATGGATGGATGCCTTCAAACTGGAGTTGGTTATATCCTTCTTGTCCATCTTAATGCAATTAACTACGTGGCCATAATGTGGTACCTAATGCTATGATTGACTAAACGAACTCCTAAACTGAGATTGACATTGTAAAACGTTAAGCACCGAATAAGGAACAAGCTTTATACAGGAATCCTAATAAAGTAATTAACTGCAGTAATGTACATGGCATCTAGTTTTCATTGCTGGTGCAGACTCGGCGCGGCTCTTCTATAGATGTCCCAGACATTGTATTCAATGCCTGCTTTTCACACATTGCCAGTAACATATATACAGCATGTATAACTGTTAAAAAGAATGCAATTACATTTTCTTTGCCCATTTCAGATTTACTGCATATGGACTTGCGTGCAAAATAATGCAGTCGAATACTCGGGTGCCCGCGTGCTGGCAGACAGAACAAGTACAAAGGCACAAAGTACTGCAAAAGTGGAGCAAACGGAAACTCTTCAAATACACAAACGACAGTAACAGAAACGCCTTAAGTACACAACAAAAGACAACATTGTTTTAACGATGATTAAACATCGAAAACATCATAGCTGGATGCGAACTTTCACAGACAGAAAACGGCACACTTTACTACAGTACGCATTAGACTACTACGGGATATTTTTAGAAGAACATGAAGTCATTTGTAAAAGTTAAAGACAGTGATTGTTAATGTGATTTCTGCTTTGTTACACACAATCAGATGTGGTACGGGGAGGGAATGGAAATGTTTTAAAAACATTTATCGGCTCACTTGTACGATTGTTTGAGTTATCCACTGTAGGATAGGTGCTTATGAGTTTGTGTGTGCGTACGAGCATTGCCGTTGTTGTCTGGTAAGAGTTAATCCCGCTTTAGCTTTTCTGTTGGTCTTGCGTGTTCTTAGTGTTTCCTGAAGCAGTTGGGGAGGGGGATCTGAAGAGCTTCACCTGGCTTTTCCAGACCCACATAGTCACTGCACTAACTGAGGTGACCCCACGTCTTAGTGATGTCATCACTTTATATATGCATGGATGGGATGTGGAAGTAAGCATTTCAGTTGGTGTCAGAGCACGTCATACTTTGACAAATGCACTGATTGGAATTTTAAGATATATGTAGGTAAGAATGAACACAAGCAGGCCCTTCATCCTCTTGCACTGAAGTTGTGCATGACCATGAACCCTAGTCCATGTGTGTCTCATCCATGGTACATCTCCAACCAGGGACACCTTCTTATGGAGCCTCATGCCTGCCACCTTTCAGGCATTTTCACTTATTTTGAGCTCTATATACTTCATTGTGTTCAGGGGCGTGCTCGATCTTCCTGGGATATAGGGATATAACCCTAACCCTAACCCTCCACACCAGCACTACTGACAGCTAAGACTCTAACCAATTTAATTGTGACTTTTTGTCTGCCTTTATTTCCAGCCTTTTCTTTTTTGTACTTAGGCCCTTACAAACGTATTGTGTTATGTTGCTTGGAGACCTTCAGACATGTCTTTGTTGCACAAGGCCAGGACTTCAGTGTCTCTGCTGAGTGCTAGCTCGTCTGATCCACAGTCAAAGGGATCTACTTCCTGCTGGTGTAAATGCTAACGTTCAGCTTGCAGCCCCTCTCTGCCTTTGAGCTGATCACCATAAAGAAGTGCTGTATAATTAAAAGAACGGGTCTTTAGCATGTACCTTATGAAAAAACCCTGCGTTGTCATACTTCGAAACCTTTCCTCGTACTGCACATAGTCTGCCTAATTTTTTTTTTGTTTTTTTATTGTTTGCATTAATGCCAGATCTATTGCATGTTTTCTAAACGGGCTTCACACTGGCACAAAGTCAGACATTGCTGGAAAAGCTGCTAAAGCTCATAACTGTTGTGCCTTCACTTCCTGAAAATTAGTCTGTGTACCCTTGTTCTGTAATAGTAGCCTGATGCTGCCACCTACAGGCAAAATTATGGCACTGCCTTTTGACTGAAATATCTGGGAGAATTTAACCGCGAAATGTCAGTAGGGGTCATGTATAGTAAAGTTTATACTGCACAAACTGTTCCATCTTTCTGGTCACCTTGTTTGATAATACAGAATTACATAAGCGTAAATTATTAGTGTACGTAACACAAAAGATTAAGTATTTCACTATCGTATTGGGGGTATGGTCCTTAGGATTCTTATCAACGGAATTTGTGGTAACATGAAATTTTCAGTATACGGTTGCACCCCGTATCCACAAGTATTGCGTTCCAAACTCTACCGTGGTTGGCTGGAACCGCGGGTTAGAGCAGACACCTTATTTAACCCTTTGTTACGGCCTTGGTTGTATTTGCGTTGTTTCTGTGCGTGTTTCTGAACTCTCGCAGAACTGAATCAGAGATGCAGAACATTCACAGCTTCTACTATGATATGTCTATTCTGTCCGACTTATCTTTCTCAGTATTTCTTTGGAAGACCATGCATTTGTTTTCTATTTTCAGCCAAATGTAAATAATTGTACTTTAACTGATTTATTCAGTTGTATAGCTTTTATTCTTACTGTTCAAAACAAAAGATGGACCTTTTTTAGGTTTAGGAACAAAACCGCTTGTTTCCTGTAACATTGAACTTTTTGAAAATGACAAGTACCCTGAACATGGACAACAAGACCTGCAAGTGTAAGTGTTTGTGTGTGTGTGTGTGTGAGTCCCTGGGCATGTTTATGGTGTGTTGAGCAATAAAAAGTTAATCTCTGCTCTTCTTTCATGTGGTTGACTGCTTATAAGCAGAAGAAATATTGAAAGTCAGTCATATCTCTGCTTTATTGATGGGAACTTGCTTCATTCAACAAGCCATCATGGATCCAAACTTACTCCATCTTCTGGACAACTTGTATGCTCAAAGTCTAGTCGGATGTAAGAATGGAGGTTATATACGCTGATCTCAAACAGGCTCTTGCTAAATGTAAGTGCAGTTTGACTGATACTAACAAACACCTCCGAGCACTTGAGTAAAATCAGTATGACTAATGTTTTATGCAATGCAGAATGAACACTGTCACAAACTGATTTTAGACAGTTTATTCCATGTCAAGAATAGATCCACAGTAAGGCAATAACTCCCAAAATTGATAAACAAATATTTTTAAGTTTTATAAGAAGTGTGAGAATAATAGGTACGTATCAACATATTTTATATTAAACTGAAAAAATATCAATGCGTTGAGATGTTACTTGTCAAATTACACTTACGATGAGTTTTTGGCTAGTAAGGTGTTGGTGTAGATTCCATCATCAAAGCAGTGATTTACCAATAAAATAGAGGACAGGCAAATGTTTTGATGCTGTAATACCTTAGTTTTCTGTTTTTGCATGTACATATTCTTGCAAAAGTTTTTATGAAAAAAAAAAATTAAGAGACAATCAATGTTACGTACCAAAACCATTTACTGTTTAAACAGGAACAAAAGAATTTTAGTGAGTATTGAACAAATCTTGAAAAGGAAGGACTTCTATAACCTAACAGCAGTAACATTTCAACTAGGCTGCCTGGTGTCATCCTAGTGGTTGAAAAGGTGATCAGGAGGTGTCAGGCCCATTTTTTTTTTATCTTCTTTGCCTTTAAGACTTGGTACTTGGTCAATAACAGTTTTTTCAATAACTAAGAAATCATCATGAAATGGGCATTTACATCCCTGCTGCTCCTGTGCCGGCACTGCTAAGGAACCATCGAGGAAATCTGGACATGATCTGTCTATGAGCACTAAACTGACACTGTTTTTGTTAGCTGCTCATCCAGTGTCTGCTGTGTTTTGCAGCCTGAGAGATTAGGGATCTGGTTAGGGACCTGGTTAGGGGCCTGCTTAGGGATCTGGTTAGAGAACTGGTTAGGGAACTAGTTAAGGATCTGGTTTGGAACCTGGTTAGGGAACTGTTTAAGGATCTGGTTAGGGGCCTGCTTAGGGACCTGGTTAGAGAACTGGTTAGAGACTAGTTAAGGATCTGGTTTGGAACCTGGTTAGGGAACTGGTTAAGGATCTGGTTAGGAACCTGGTTAGGGGTCTGGTTGTCAAAACCTTAACATTATGCTTTCTCTGTGAAATGAAGTAGCATACCTGCGTTAGCTTGCCCCTGTACTGGTGGTCCTGTGAAGGTCCTACTTTCACTAGAGTGTCTTTTCTCAGCCCTTGGGTTCAGAATGCTCAAGTCAACTTGATTTAATGGAGCTCTGACGACAACTGGAAGTGTTGAACAAATCTGACTTTGGGGGGAAAAGGCACCATCTGCTGGCCAGTGCTACCAACACAGCCTGGTGTAATAAAACATTAGCCGATGCTGCATTTACTATTCAGCTAATACTCGTTATATGCAACATATGAAAATGTGCAAAGTGTAATAACGTTGACACTTTTAAAGATCTAAAACTATTTTTGCTCCAAAATTTAGCATGTTGCTTTAACAAGTTCTGCATTGGTTGTGTAATTTTGTAGTCTTTTTCCTGTAAAAATTAAGATTTGTAACATCTTGAGAATAAGAAGCTGTTAAAGATAATGTAAGTTTTACATGATCTGCACCACTCACTGGCACATTGGCAGAAGTACTGCTTTAACAGTGCCTCTGAAATGTGTGCACACCACATGACTAAAATGTATAATCAGTCATACTTGTAGACAGACTGTTGCCTGCAGTTTTTCCCCTTTCCCTACCACATTTGGCAGTTCACTTATATTTTCATATTTATTTCTTTAAATGGTATACAGTTCCTTTTTAAAACATTATACCATTCTACAGAAAGCATTATTAAACACTTTGCAATTCTGTGTGAGTCCCTAGTTAAGAAATAAAATTCATTATTATTGATATCCAACTGTTTTAAGTTCAACCAACAGAATTCAACTATTGGCAGCCATTGTAATACACATTATGTTGTTACAGTGTGGTAGAAATTGCACATACACGTCCAATGTATACAAACGCAGCAGTACATGTATGAAATTTAAAACATATGTAAACTCTTGCATTTGAATCTAACCAGCCCATCGGCTCTTACCATATCTCGGGTTCCCAGAATGGTGATTCGTAGAGATGGTGAAAAACTGGAGCATTGAATTAAAATAATAACGTGTAAACATTTCCACATACGACTTATAAATAATTCTGCTTCGAGTGGTATTCATAAACACCTGCCGCGCATGAAAGATTGCGATTGTATATACACAAGAAAGTAGGAATAGCCTCTAGAAACAACCCGAAATTTAGAGAGGTAACGCAAACGTTTAGAAGTAATCACACGGAAACATTTTAACAGCTGTCATGAATGATGTGCCATGCCATGACACACAATGCGGCTCTTCTCTGTTTTTGGCCATGCGCATCTGCAGCATCACCTACACGGAAGTGGTACGAGGAATCAACGGGACTGTTGAACGTTACCGGTTTCGACACCGGAAACAGGATTGCTGTTGGGCGGAGACACAAAAACATACCCGAACACTTACTAATCTTTCATTTTGCTGGCAAAGTCCACCACACAAATTTTTTTAGAATCACCTACAACGTTCACGCCTGCTCGAGCACTAGGAAACGGATGTAGTAGGCGGAGCTTTTGACGCCTGCGGACGAAGCGATTGGACGCCGTTTTGTGATTGACAGGCGCCGTGACGCGCAGCCTTCGGTTCGCGAAGGACGCCATTTTGTCGTTAGCGGTGAAGTGCAGCGGGAGAGAAAGATCGAGAAGCCGCAACTCTGAGGTAATTATACACATTCGGCCGTTTAAATCACAATGTCGTGTGTACTGTCGTTTTGTGTTTAAGACGGTTACGTTAGCGTTTTATAATGGCGGTGCCGGTCCCATATAGTCCCAACTTTTTTTTTTTTTTTGCCAAGAGACGAATGGGTTATCTGTTAGCTAATGACATTTAGCCAAATGCCATCTTTTAGCTGACGTGAGTAACTGTAAGGAGTACTCTTGTGTGTTATATAGTGTGTATATTCATTTTCACGGTGTTATTATAAATGGTTTTACTGAACTTTGTTATGTTGAAAATGAACGGGCCGTTAGTTTTTCTACATTTATTGGCTGAGAACATTTAGTCTAACTGATGCTGCTGTACGTCCAAGTTTCTGGAATTTCCTCGTGTACTTTGTTTATTGCCCGTTCGTGTTTAAGCAGTAAAATGTTTTGGTACACAGCATTATTATTTATAATATCATCATTAATGTCATTGACATTAATGTTCATGCAGTAAGGTGAATTACTGCACTGGTGACATGGTAATTACAATATCGCTGTTGTAAGTGAGTGGAGGCCCTGCGTTGCTCAAGCACAAAAGACCCACCTTACATTTATCAGAGAAACGAAGTAAAACTGTCCGGAAACGACTGCATTAAGTGATATATCACCTGGTGTGGAGGTAATCGTCGAAACCGTAGAAAACTGATTTCCGCTCATGGAATCGAACTTGACGTTGTATCGGTTACCTCACGGTTGTGATTGTGTTGTAAATTAGTTTTCCTGATTGTGTGAATGCGCCGTGGTGTAGTTCGGCTTCAGTGCACTGACAGTTTTCCGTGTTATTAGCTTGATTACAGGAACTAGAATACGCTATTGCTTTCAGTTCCTTTTGTGTCAGTGACATAAAGTTAGGGGTATCATCGCTGTCTATGAGATGATGACTTTCTGCTATCAAGAAAATGGTGAGATACTGAATTACACCCCCACCCAGGATTTTTTTTCATTGCATCAGTAGGACAGAAAATGTGGGTGTAAAGAGGTGGAGTGTTTTCTGTTAGCGGTGACGATTGTTGGCTTAACCCATTTTGTCTTCTGTTCGGACGGAGTCATGAGTAACGATGTGGGATGCGTTTCTTCTCTACAACGCGCTTTTAAGTGTTTTGCAGTTTTTCATGGTCTGTTATGCAAATATGTTTGCATTTTTTCTCGATTTCTATTGGGATCCTGATGTTGATTGGTTTAGGTTAAATCCAGACCTCTTGATTCTGATACGAGCGGAAGTGGGGAACTCCATGTTTCCCCAAACTTTTTAAGGTAGCGACTTGTTTAAAGCCACAAAGTGTATCAGTTGAAAGTCAAAATGCAGCTAGCTGTGTTCGCTCATTTGTTTCTCACGCGCTGTTTTGTGCTTACTATGGGAAACTTAAACTGGGGAATATTACAGTACATTAATTACATTTTGTTAGTGAGTGGCCAAAAGCTTAGGACAGCTGGTTTCAAGTGTTTTCTTTTAAACCACATCGTGTATATAATTATATTTAACCACATTATCCAAGGTTGCAAGAGCAGTCAGCTTTTTTGTTGCGTTAAAAGTGAATATAGGAAGTTCTGTGTTTGTACAGATGTGGTAAAAAATTACAGTATTGGAAATCATAGTTTTCTTTATTAAAGTAATTGCTTTAAGAATATGCATGCACCTAGGCGTTTTTAAAAGCCAGATAAAACTAATTGTGGTACATTGTGGACAGTAGATATAAAACATCATATGGGTCCATTCCTTAATTTCCTTAGGTCTGTCAGTTAATCTGCAGGGGCCTGATTTATTCATTAGCACCTGAACTGAGAACTTGGCCAGTGACGCAGCACAAGATCTCTTATAGGCAAGAACGCTCGGTGTCCTTTAATTAGTCATCATCATCATCATTATTATTCTTGTTAGTTGCCTTAGATGGTGAAGGACAGCTGTGTGGGGACTAGGACAGTTTTGAGACATTGAGTATATTTTAAGCATTTGAGATCTCAGTCATGGTGCTTCTTCATTAAAACGGTGAAGTTTGTGTAACAGTAGCCCAAAAAGGTCACAAGTATATTTTTTCCAAAATGTTTAATTTATCAAGGTTAAAACAAGAACAAAATATCTGCAAAATACTGTAGTTATAGTAATGCATTTTTTATATTATGTAATTGATTTTTGACAATTTTGATCAACTGTCTTGTCAGGTTTAAAACTTGCTCAGTGTTGTTGAAAGTGCTGAGTAGACATTTGTTGTGCCCAGTTTGTTCTGCTTAACTGCATATTGCTGATACTGCCTGAACCCAGTGGCTGTGGGTTTGTTGTTTTAAAGTGTGAGAACATGAGCCTTTCACAGTAAAGTGGACAGGTGTACAGGTTTCACCCTAACCCTACTAGTTTTCATTTATGAAAGTGCAGTAGATGCTTGTATTGATTTGAAATGCAAAACTTGATTCATTGTTCTCAGGTTGAACACGTGTGGCAGTTAAGAAAATGTCATGTTTGCTTTGCTATCCTTTGCCTTGCTGCCCTTAGCTTTGAAAGGGATGCGACAGCTCATAGAGACTGTTAACATGACCTTCAGATTTACTCTAAAACTAAAGGGTATGTTTACTGTATGGGTGCTCTTTTAGAAATTTTGTTGCTGAGCCTATTGGTTTAGTGCCAGTGTGATATCAGTCTTGTTGCAGAATAGATGACACTACCTATACTTTTTGGTTAAATTGTTCTTGTAAATATGTGCACCTTTTGCATGTTTGCATCTGGCTTCTTAATGTTAGTCTAAAATTACACATGAAGTCAATTAATTTTGCATGGCTTCACTTTTGTGTCAGCCTGACTGTCACATGAATAATTCACACACGTGGCTCATATAGCAGGTGTACAGCTTTCATCATTTTCCCCTATTCTCTCACACAGTAGTTTGTACCAGATGCATCACTAATTTCACCTCTAAGTGTGTCACAGCATAGCCTTGCTCTGCACCTTTTCTCAAAATTGACTGGAATTTCAGTGAAATTTAGAGGCGTTTCTCTCTTCGGTTCATTTTCAAGCACTGTCTTGTTGTACCTTTAACACAGACAGGCTGGCTGTTGTAAATGCTAGATATGTGGAACATTGTACAATTCAGTTTGAAAAGCAGGCGTTTCACCAATCTGGGAGGCCAGTTGTGGCAAGTGTGGCAGCAAGCTTGTATGTGATATCTGTTGTAGCTGTAGCATGGAGCAAAAATAAACCCATTATGCAATGCTTTCCCGTTAAAGCCTTGTGTTACAGTATATTTTGAATAGCGATGCACAGATACTCAGCTTAGATACAGCTTTAGAAAAATGTATTAAGAAGGTATGATCAAGTTTTTTTTTTTTTTTTTTTTTTTTTTTTTTTTTTTTTTAAACTAGCCCTGCTGAAAAACAACCAGATTACGAGGACAAAGGCAACACTAAAAAGAAAACATGAATATTCGAAAATATTACAACTTAAAATACATGTTTGTTGCTCTTTGTACTGGTGATGTTCTTTATGTTAAAATGTCATGCAGCAAGCATGTCGTGTCCTACCATTGTTGTCTCCACAGTGCACATCACTCGTTTTGCATCGCAATGTACTCAAGGAATGGACACCAAAAATAGAAATCATTCCTTTAAGGTTTAGATCGCTCATATGTCATACATTCAGTCTTGCTCAATATTTCATCTCTGGGCTTGGCCCGGCCACAGGGCTTCATTGACATCACGACGATGTTATTTTTTACTAGGCAGCTAGGCACGAATCCTCTGCTATGCCAGAACCAGCCCTGACCAGATTCCACAGCTGCATCATCAGAGGCGAAATCCATTTGTTGTTGAAGATTTTCTTGGGTGTAGGGGTTACACTCAGACTTACCAGCACCATGCTTAGAAGAATTCTTCAGCTGGTTTGTGTATGGGATAATGAGGTGCAGGGCAAATATTTACAAAACAAGACACTTGTTCAGGTGCTAGGGCTGGTCTGCAGTGTGTAAGCCTGGGAGCTTTAAATAATTAACAGTCATAAACCCCATCAAAACTTTATGGGTGTTTTCTGTGCCACGACACACCAGTAGTCCAAAGACACAGGTACAGACACCGGTAACTACTTGCTGTATTGCATGACGGAAAAGCAACACAAAGTTCGCGACAATACATATTATGTGCCAGCAAGCGAGTCTTGTGCAGTCTTTGGTGAGTCTTGTGCATTCTCTATTACATTCATATCAACACCAGGAGATTGTGTCATGCAAAGCATTGTGTTGTCCAGATTTTCTGTGGTCTGGTTGATACCACTCATAAGCATTCCATCATGGCTAAAAGAAGAAAACATTATTAGTATTTTGAGGCACGTTTGGGTCCAGTTAATTGTTGCACCTGTGTCTCCCACATGTGTACGTAGTTGAAGAAAGTTTACCACCTTTGTGTGGGTCCTGCCAAAGCAGGTCATCAGGTAAAAGTGCGGCACTGACCAAAAACGAAAACGTTTTAACTTAATGTACCATAAGCATTTGAGTTATAGAAAAAACAGTAATGGTGAAATTAAAACCTTAAGCAATCTGTAGGTTATTGTCCCAGAATGCACCAGTTATCTAATTTTCAACATTTTCTGTGGGATAATCCTCTGGACTCCATTTGCATATACATTTGTGTTGCGGTGGTGACCGTCTCCGTCATTGGTGGTGTAGACTGGTATCCAGAATGTTATTAGCTTTATGTAATTAGATGTCCAGTGTTGTATGGCTCCAAAATACCAAAGTGGTGGAGAACCCCTCGATTGCTGGCTGATGCACTTGGGGTGAAATTACCACCATGTTGTCCAGGCTCTTCTGTAATGGCATGTTTACCAATTATGTTACACCCTGTCCTTCTCCCTGCCATCTTAATCCACATTACAAGTTACATTCATAGTGCCTTCCTTTGGAATTCAGTTCAAACATTCTCTATACATTCAGTAAAAACAGGCCCAGAAGAAATTGCCACAGAATGACGGTAGCACAGTTTGAGAGTAGCAGTAGCAAATATAATGCTTACGTTTGTATTGTACTGTAAGGGCGAACTTTGAAAGTCTGTGTACACTTGCTCACGCTGAAATAATCCATTTGACCCTTTTAGTCCACGATGTCATGAACCCGAAGATGACGTGTGACAGATGGTCTTCAGTTCTTGCCATTCTTTGTCCTCGTCTCCCACCAGCTACTGAAATGCACTCATCTTTCTCTTCCTCTTCTGCTGTTGCTCTCTGTTCTTGCAGTTACAGTTTCACTTTGCTCCGTTTGAACTGGTTAGTAATCCTGTTCACTAACGGGGATCATCGCATAATTAGACAAATGTTTGAGCTGTTGTGTGTTAAGGGTGAGAACAAGTGTGCAACTTTGTAAAAGGCCTTTTTGTCAGCGAGTTTAGTTTTGCAGAAAGTTTTCAGACCCGATTCAGCCTAATTAGTTGTTTAAGATTGTGAGAGAAAAGGGATTCATTCGATAAAGTAGTTTTTTGGCAGTTAATTGTTCCAACTAAATTGTTGTCAGAATTTAGAAAAACGAATTTGTTACCGTTAGCTGGGAATCAGTTTAGCATCTTTGTAGATTTTCTTCACAGCCGCAGTGGACCAAACTGAAATGCAGTCTTTCAGAAGTGATGATTAATATTGTCATTGCAATTTTAAGGTAAGGAATGTATTGGGGAAAATGTCTATTATGGGAAGTTGATGAAAGTTTTATCATGCTTAATACTTTGTTGTGGAGAACATGGTGGAAAACAGTACATAATAAAAACAGCCCATGATGGTTCAGTGTGATGCTTCAGTTCACGTTTGTATTGTATAGCGGCCTGGTGGCTCGACGGGTTGGACATCAGGTTGGGTTATGGAGGTCCCTGAGCAAACTGGCACCAAAGAAAATGGCTGCCTACTGCTCTCCCAGGCAATAGGTTAAATGCAAAGAATGAATTTCCTCATTGTGGAACTTACACGGGATTAATAAAATTTAAATACATGAAATATTGAAGAAAATACAAGGATTTATCAGACCATCAGTTTGCTGGCTAATCATACTTGATGTCTTGTGCTTTTACCAGATAAAGCAAAATGGGGAATGTTTTCGCCAACCTCTTTAAAGGCCTTTTCGGAAAGAAGGAGATGAGGATCCTTATGGTGGGACTTGATGCAGCTGGAAAAACCACAATTTTGTACAAGCTGAAGCTGGGAGAGATAGTTACCACTATTCCCACAATCGGTGAGTTCTTTCTGCACCTTACGGATATCAAGCTTATTGCCCTGTGTGCCTCCAGGCAACTTTCATGAAATGACTCCCTAAATAAAGTCTCTACATTTTGTGAAAACATAAGAGTACAGATCTGGTGCATCTTGTCCAGTTTGTAGCATTGTGGACTGTTTTTACCATGGTTGCCTGGCTGTGAAATGGGTAACTTGCTGAGTAGAATGATGTGGTGCTCGCTGAGAAGTCAGACCTGGAGCCAGTGATGATGCGTTGGTCTCTTCCCCTTTTGTTCTTCAGGTTTCAACGTAGAAACGGTAGAATACAAGAACATCAGCTTCACAGTGTGGGATGTCGGTGGTCAGGATAAAATCCGGCCACTTTGGCGTCATTACTTCCAGAACACACAAGGTGAGGTGCTTTTACACGCTGTTTTATTGCTAATGAGTAAATGGGCCGCAGCCTGAACGGACCGGCTCATGTTGTTCTTTTCTTTTCAGGTCTGATCTTTGTGGTGGACAGTAATGACAGGGAGCGCGTAAACGAGGCGAGAGAGGAGTTAACAAGAATGCTGGCAGAAGACGAGCTGCGAGACGCTGTCTTGCTGGTTTTCGCCAACAAACAGGTGTGTGTGTGTGTGTGTGTCATCCTTGTGAAGGCCATGGTGTGTGAAATACTTCTAGCTGTGTTAATAGGCCTACTGGACTATTAACTCTCACTGTTATCCCCTGCCCTCCTTGAATAGGATCTGCCCAATGCAATGAATGCAGCAGAGATCACGGACAAGCTCGGCCTGCATTCCCTGCGTCACCGCAACTGGTACATCCAGGCTACCTGTGCCACCAGTGGGGACGGCCTTTACGAGGGTCTAGACTGGCTCTCCAACCAGCTCAAAAACCAGAAATGATCCATTCCACTGTCTAAGTGACAGGGCAGCCCTGTTTCCGGCCCCAGTGTCAGAACCACAACCTCCAGCTCCATGCACCTCCTTGCACTTGGCTGTTTCTCTTCTCCAGCCCCCTGAGCTGGGCCCTGGCTGGTGCTGCCCCTGCCCTTGCCCTGTGTGTCTCTCTAAGGGTGTGTGTATGCGTGTGTGTGTGTGTGTGCGTTTGTGTGTGCGTGCGTGTGTGTGTGCGTGCGTCTGTCAGCCGCAAGTGGGAGTTGCCCTGCTGTGCCTTACACACCTCTGGTGGGGTCACTGCCGGCTCCTCCTGTGTCCTTACTGGAGGGTGTGGCATAGCACACGCCCACTTGCCCACCCTTTTTTGCAGTGTGGTTTTCAGTAGGCAAAGAAAGGCCCAGGATGTAAAGTGTTGTCACGTTCCAAAGAAGAATTAAAAGCCCTTGTTATTGACCACCAGTGGTAAAAGGTACACCTGTTAGAATGTAGTATCCCCCCTTACAGCCATTGTGTAACCTGTATCAGGTTGGACAGAACTCAATAAAAAAGCATTTTCCATCCTAGGTCCTTCTTGGCATTATTTGAAAATCTTTTTTTTTTTTTTTTTTTCTCCCTTCTTCTTGATGAACAAGGCCTGTTGACTCATAGCTGTGGCTCTCTGAGTAACACTACCCACATGATAAAGCACAAACAGTCCTTAGTAATGTATTTTTTCATTTAAGGGTAAATTTCACATTTTCATGTGTTCTCAAACTGTTCTTAAGGCCTTTTGAGTAAAGGAAATATGGTTACAGATTGGTTTGTTGGCTGGCATTTTTTTTTTCTTTTGATTGTTAAATGTCCTTTTGTGAAAGCATTTAGCCATTCCGACACATTTTTGACTTGCATTTGCTTGGTAGTTATTTCATTGCTTTTGTGTACTGAGTTCTTAGTACAGCATGAGTTTCCTGTAATTCAAAACAGCATGAAACTCTAGTTTAGCACCATCAGGTTTACAGCAAGCAGCACTGATGTGCTCTTTTATGAAGAAACCACCAAATCTGTATAGTAGTTGAGTCACAAACTATTTCAGAGTTCAGTGTGACAGAACGTGTTTATCCAGATGTAAAAAATGCCTTTGCGTTTAAGAAGACAGTTAAGTATTTCTGACCTTGTGGGCCAGCGTCGGTGTACTTACTGCAGAATCAGAAGCCGTGTAAGGTGCCTCACACACGACTGGGCACTGTTCTATACCGTACCGTCTGTCAGAGGATGCTCTGCCTTGATCTTTGAGGGATTGTGCTACACAACACCTTTTTTGTACATTGTGAACTCTTCTCTCACTGATGCCTCTGCTCAGTGGAGGCAGGATGACATGGTGGTGCTTGATTGTGTGGGGCAGTCTATCCACAGGTGTGTGTGTGTGTGTGTGTGTGTGTGTGTGTGTGTGGGGACAGCACGGATTTCACAGAGAGCTGCTTTCACCTGCATTCTCCCT
>JABJVR010047449.1:0-25268 GCA_025773905.1 Chitala chitala | reverse complement strand
AGACGCACACACACACACACAGACGCACACACACACACACAGACGCACACACACACACACAGACGCACACACACACAGACGCAGACATGATGGCTGCCGATGCAAAGGAGGGGACTGATCATAATGCAAATGCCAGCAACAACATGGTTATATCAGCTCTGCAGCTGCTACGCCGCCGTCCCACCGACCGCTATGCCGCCGTCCCACTTTCTGCATGTAGCTACTGCTGGGAGGTGAAACAGGTTCACACTAATGGCATGGAGTGGGACAGCAGAAAGACTGAGCATCACAAGCAAGCGTGATACGGTGCAAACAAGGACCAGAGAAGTCCAGCACACTTGACCTGCTGCCAGTACAGCCTCCCCAGTAACCTGCACTCAGTGTGCAGTGTTTCCAGAACAACCATACTCAATCTTCTAAAGCTAAATTAATGAGTAAATAAAATCATCATCATCATCATGTGATTATGCAGAAAAAACTATTCAGACCAAATTCAACCAGAGTTCTGGGGAAACTCCCCAAGCTCTATTCCATCTGTGTGTGTGTGTGTGTGTGTGTGTGTGTGTGTGTGAGTGACCCGGGCTCCCTCACCTGGGCTGCGAGTTCTCCTCATACATGCGCTCCTTGCCCTCCTTGAACAGGCTGATGGTCTGCTTCGTCTTCTTGGCCAGGTTCTCCATGAAGACGCGGAAATACTCATTGTCGCCAAGCGTCTCCATCTTGCCCTCATAGCGTGAAAGGATGGTGCGCAGGTGCTGGTAGGTGTCCGGAAGCAGGTCCAGGATGTACGGTGGGCTGTTCTTCAGTGCCAGTTTGGGGTTCTGGCACAGCCGGACCACCTGTCAGGGAGAAAGGGGGGGGGTGAGATGAGCTCAACAGAGAAGGCATGGGGGCAGATGTCTAGAAAGCAGGCCGACCAGCACAAGTACCGATACTATCAGACAATGCAGTGTACTCACACCAGTCAGGCAGCAGCACATCACGCTTCTGTCTACGCTGCCACAACAAATGCTAAAATTGAAAAATTAAGCTCTAACGGTATGTGGGTTGGCAATGTTTAACCTGCTCCTCACACCTCTGGTTAGGTTATGGTTTAGCACTCAAAGAAGAAACAGTTTGGTTTTTATAGCCAATAAGGCTCAAGGTCCAGTCATTAATCAGCAGACTTTCTTACACATACTGTTACAAGTTCAATGCAGAAGTGGGTGCACACAAAAATACCGCGACACAGAATTAGGCCCACAGCAAAAACTACATTTAAACAACAGTGATGTTTACGGAAGAACAAACAAAAACATAATACTCCATGATTAATTTTTTTTATTGGCTATAAAGAGGGTAGCGCGCAGTGAGACCTCACTCTCCAAGAAGAAACATTCAGATTCAGGGTGTCACGGTGATGCAGCGTTACCATGGCAACCGAGTAATGCTTACGATACATGCCAGTGAGCAGCGGCACAAGAATTATATCAAAGCCCGATAAAGAGCAAAGAAAACAACAAGGTCCTGAGAGGGAGCGAAAAGGGGTGGAGCCCTGAGGACCAGAGAGGGCAGAAAGGGGTAGAGCCCTGACCTACATGGAAGCCAGGGGCAGGTCCATTTCACTGAAAATTGCACTCAGTTCTCACTTGGTGGCCACAGCATCATACATCCTTTCAGATTTCCTCGACTGTTACTAATAACAAGAGTAGTACAACCCTCCTCTGATGTGCTCAAGCCCCGAGAACCAATCAGCTCGACACAGCTGCCAAGGTGGTCGCAGCACTCCAGCTGGACAGACTGATTTGTGTTAGAACTACGAAGCAATGGTAACCGTGTTGATTGAAGAGGGAAAAAAATTAAATTGCAAGATTTAATCTTTTTCAAACCTTGCTTTATAAAAAGCTTTCGTTTTCTTTTAAGGGCTTTTAAAAGATTCAAGGAGATAGATGAATGTGGTTTCCTTGTACAGAGGAAGAAAGAAAAAAAATAAATAAATCAATCTGGGTGCAAAAGCATGTCAAACGTTACATCTTGACAAAACGCAGCAATCGTCTCTTGCTATGGCTTTTCTAAAACAGTCTGCCCTCATTTTCACAAAACAGGAGCAGCAAATGACAAGACTAACGAAAAGAAAAAAAAAAAAAAAAAAAAAAAAAAAGGCAGATGAGGTGCACAACATCAATTCATGTCAGTAACAACATAAGCCACTTGTGCATAAAATTTTTTATATTGCCTCCTTTATTGGAGAACAAATAAAGTTTATCACAATTCTGGAATTTTACTTGGTCTTCCAAACAACACAAACAAACCTTACACTCCCTTCTCATGAGATTGGCCATCTAGAACAAAATAAAATGAGGCCAGCCTTTTGACCTGACTGTAGATCAAGCCCAAGAATTTGTTACAGGCCATGTTCAAGTCTCTGGCCATATTTTACTAAAAAAAAAAAAAAACCCCAACAGTCCCTCAGTTTCTCCTCCTAAGTTCAGTATACATGCCTCACGAAACGGTGATCTCCTGCAAAAATGGACCAGAGCTGCCAAAACCGTTCCCTGGGCCAACACACAAACCTCACAGAGAACGGTACAACGAGCAATCCCGAACTCAAGACTCTGCAAGCCATGGTACCACACTGGAGATTAGTACAGTGAACTGAACTCGAACCTAGGAGAATAGACTCTGAGCTCAGCCAGGTAAGAGTTCGCTTTGCGCCCTCACTACGAGACTTCACATGATGGCCAACCTCAACTTCCTAGGTAGCCCATGCCGAGAAACACTATCACAGAACATCTCCTTACCTGTTAAACCTCAAATTTGCAAGTCCAATTTTAAGAATCTAAAAAGTATAACATTTCCAAACTGAACGTCAACACAACAGTACAGTATATTCCATAACAAAACTTTATGGAAATTGCTTCTGTGTGATAATTTTCTCCTATAAAAGATCCAAATTTATTGCCACAAGATGTTACACTTCCGCACGCACACTTGGGAGAGGGTGCTGATGGGAGGGGTTGGTGATAGGGGCATAGGGTCCTATCTGTTAATATTCTGGATGGTTCTTCAACAGGGCCTTGATTGGGTTGCAACACATCCTAAAGTGGCTTTGGGCCCTGAGTCAGCATTTCTCTTATCTGCTTTTTTTTCCCCCTGGAACTGAACAGAAAGACATGAAAACATTTATGACTATAAAAAGCATGTGACTATTTGTAAATTATAAATACTTGTATGGATCTGAGCAAACATTATAAGCACATGACTGCCTTCTTCCATTCACCCAGTTACATCCTGCTTCTTCACTATGAAATGTGTCAAAAAAACAAGCTGAGCTCAATACTCAACTTCTAAATATGGTGTTCCCAGAAGTCTTAAATATAAACTCCAGCACTGTCCGTGAAAAGCATGTTGATTTTATATGGTCGCCTTGTCAGAGCTACAACTCTCACTCCTGGAGGTTGGCTGCTACTTGTTAAATAAATTCATTCAGTGAGGTCATTAGAAACGGAAATAATTTTGGCCTGCCGATTTTCCGGAGTGACGGAACGGTTCTGAGGAATAGGTGACAAACCAGTTAAAGTCACACAGAAGCTAACAAGCAAGCAGCCCCCCTCCCCCCAGGCAGACACAGTGACCGAGCACATCATCACCAACTTCAACAACTTTTATTGCCACTGTTCCGAAGCGTCAATGCTGAGCAACATGTAAAGTTGATGAGTCAAGGGCCGGGCTCAGTAGCCGTTACAGGAGCTGGCTCAATCATGGCAGCCTGCAGATGCATTCAGTAAATATTGACACCCATTGTTAACTGGGTGCATACAGTGGAAAGTAAAATATTGAATATATTTTGAATTATGCATTACTGATAACTGTAGTGTTATCAAAAAACGTCACACACACACGCACACACACCAAGTTTATACTTTTTGTTTGCTCAGAAGAACCAGTTACACAGCGAGCCTTTTTTTTTTTTTTTTTTTTAAAAGCCTTCTGGGGACTATGCAGGTTTTCCATAATTTTGCATACATGCCATCCATTTCAGCGTATGCCTGAAAAACATCCGACGTGCTCGACATGGGGAAGCATGTGCTCAGAAAACACTTCGTTTCACGTTAAAGCCTTGGTTCAGCGTAGGGCACTGCTTGTGCTACATGGCTGCCATGCTGTACTCGCTGACCAGGAAATATCTTCTGAAAAAGACTGAACTTTCCCGTTTCACTACCTGTGTACGTCAAATACTGCCCAATACTTCTCACGCAGTATGTGACCACAGTGGTACTGCTAGTATAACTGAGATGAGATTGCGGAAGCGCACATACAGCCCACAAACAACTGCATAACCCAGGTACTGCACTGCGTACCATTGCTGGTTCCTATACAGTTTATTGAAAACATAAAACTCTCCCAAGGCTAAAATGCAATTTCAGGAGAAGGATCACCAGGGTTTAACTCCACACTGATATGGGATCAGCCATTTCATTTCCACGACCAAAACTTTAAGGTCAAAGAAATTCCAGACAGGACCACAACAGAAGGTCACATGCACACGCATGCTTTATTTTCTGACTGTGCAGAAGTACCGTTTAGATCTCCGATCCCAAACCGCAGAGACCTGAGCTGTCAGAGCATGGGGGGGGGGGGGTACATGATGGGAGTACATGATCTCAGGCCTCAGATGTGGCAAACCAGCAGTGAGTAGGCGAGCAAAGACCTCTCTCTGCTTCAACTGCCAAATTTGGGAAAGAAAGAAAAAAAAATGATATTTTAAAGAAACTAAGACACTGCCTAATGCAATATTCCAAGCAGAGAGGAAGTAGACCTTTGATCAGATACACAATTTTCTATAAGTTTGTGTGTACATATTTTAAAGGAAATTGGGGATCATGCAGAGGACTGAATGACAGAGTACAGTATTAGGAAACTGCTAATTAACCATTTTCAATGGACGTGCATTACCAACATTTTTCAAATAACGTTTTCAGTGTTTGGCAGTGTCTGTACATTATATTAACACATTTTATATATTTGTCAACAAACTATCAATGCAATATGCAAAGGTGGGAATTTTTAAATTCTCTCTCTGTCATCCACAGCTGACATTTAAGATTTCGTTCTCCCACAACAACCCCAAATACAGCAAACCAAAGACCAAAGCGTGTAGCATTAGTGTCATTTAAGATACCGGGTTAATCCAAACACAATTTCCGAGTTAAACATTAACCATCGCCAACTAAAGATACACGATCACTGCACATTTATCAAATGTAAAAAAAAAAAAAAAAAAAAAAAAAAAAATTTGTCCCTCTTTAAAATTCGGGGTTTCGCTTTTACGTAAACGACGTTAAATAAAATTAGCACAGACGTAGGTGTGGGGTGAACTAACAAACAGGATATATTAAAAACTCATTTCAGAACTACATCAGACGTAACGTGAACAACATTTACCACCTAATTATAACTTGTATAACGACACTCTGATCCAGGAGCCTTTGCAACTTAAAATATAAAGTAGGCTCATTCATGCTCCGTTGCATCTTAAAGCAAAGCGGCCAGATGAAATGCACGGTATCAGGATCTGGCTGTGTAACCGAATCATGATGAAATGCACGGTGACAATATGTGCATATGCATGCCCCCCCCCCTGCATCCGGTGCCACTTGCAGCCGACTAACAACATTAAAAGTAGAGCTACGGAGGGGAGCTGCGCCACTCCGCCATTCACAAACGCCAACAGCGCCCACTTTTAGTGCCTCGGCGTAAGCTATTTGCACACCTTAAAACTGCAAGCTAGCGTGGTCACCCAGACACCCATTTAGCGCAAACACGTCGCTCGTCTAACTGGAAAACACATTTTTCCACACACACTGCAATACAAACAGTGTAAGTGTAAAAACCGCAAGGATGTTTAAAAAGTGACAGCGCCGAGACACGACGGCTTAGGCGGCCGCTTAACAGCAATGCAGTGGCCGAAGTACGTGACGTTACTCACCTTGTCCATGAGTTTCCAACATTTCTCCACCGTCTTTTTGTCCACGGCCCCCGGCTGATGGTGGGAGTGCAGGTGGTGGTGATGGGGCTGAAACGCGTCTTTCATCATTCCGATCAGCCCCACGCTCTTCTTCAGGTTTCCTGCCATGCTAAGGCTCTGTTGCGGCCGGCCAGGAAGACCCCCAGGGCTGGGGGGGGACAGGGGGACAGCCCTCCTTCCCAGGCAGACCAATAATTTGGGCCAACTCCCGGGGGTGGAAAAATGCCTGTATTAGACTCGAAAATACGCCCGTCGGCGGGGAAGGGGGATATGCACAAACATAAGTCCCATCAGACAGCCTGTCTGCAATACTTAGCTAACGCTGACACGGACGCAAGATGTGAAACGCCTGCAGGAGCCTGTCCCCGGACAGAGATCTGGATCTGTCATGCAATCATCAGCCCATTAATAGAAACGAGCCGATCGCCGTCTCGCGACGGTTCCCCTTTCCAAGTTCCCGCGAAAAACGACTGCTTTTTCCAAGCAGCCTCTTTTTCTCGCTTCTTTTGTCTCTGCTGCGCTAGCCTGCTAGCGTTTTCTCGCTGTCTTTGCTCATACGGGAAGTTTCTGCGAGTGCTAGACAGGAGGTGATAGCTGGCTCGGGAGGAAATGAAACCGGAGCCGCCGCCGCCGCTGCAAAACCCGAGCAAATATGATTAAGCGATAACTCGGAAAGATATCGTGCATGAATAAAGGAAAACGAGATAATTAATTTAACGGAGCTTTCTATCTAACGTTATAAAATACAAACACCGCCCCCTGTTCTACCCCCCTTTCTCGTGTGGGCGGGCCCTAAGTGCATCCCTTTCCGCTTCTGAAACCCCACCCAAATGGCCTGCCTAGAAACACGCCTCCCACCAGCCGCACCTTCGCCCCTTGCAGAGGATGCGCGTCCACGAAGCGCTGCTTGCAACGTGCGCGTACACATGATAGACCTCTGGCTTGTTTGGCATTAGCAGTAAAAATGTCTATTAATGGTTATTACTGTGCTTTGATTCAGCTGGTCTTCTTTTATAATAATGGAGAGCTGGAAATACTTTTGTAATATGTAAGACCACAGTTTTTCTTTAGATGTCATAGTTTCCTGGATTTCTTTACAAGGACAACTAAGAATACAATTTGCTGAATGACCATTATAAAAATATCAACCATGGAAGCTACCAGGACCTGCAAGTCTGCTAAGACACATAGATAGTTGCTTAGGGCCCCCGTAATGGTCAGAGGGCCCCCTTGTGGCTTTTTTTTTTAAGATTATGCTTTTAAGTGCTGTACGTTGATGCTAGGGGTGCCATCCACTAGGGGCCCTGTCTGTCCATGGGGGCACCACTGAGTATGAACACAGCTACTGCTTGTGGAATTGTTTGCAATTTAAGGTGCCCCAGTTAAAATACTGCCAAGGCCTGGTCAGGGCCAGCTGTAGTTGAAGGCTCACAGACACACAGGCCAGGTCTGGATATTAGGGTGACTGTGGGGTTAACATGAAGATGCAAACTATTGCACGTTAACGCAAAACTGATAAAAGTACATATTTAAATGAATTGGGTAGATTAAATAGCAAACCTTTGTTGGCAGTGGGCTTGAATACATTTTCCAAAATACTTTAAGAAACAGAATACATTAAATAAATTAAACAATAAATATTATTTTAGGTTTTACTTTCTTTACTTTAGTGGCCTGGTGGCTCAATGGGTAGAACATCAGGCTGGGATATAGTAGTCTCCTAGCTCAAATCCCAGTTCAACCACCAGCTATGTCTCTGAACAAAACATCCAAACACTAGCACCCTGAGCACCACATGTGGGTGCCCACTGCTCCCTCAGGGGACGATAAGAACTTCTAATGACAATTCAAAGCAAATTTTCTGACTACCCCAAAGATTTTATATTTTGACTTTCATCCGAAAACAATATAGTTGACATCAAAGTCATATTTGAGCATTGAGATATTTATCCTGCAAAATAGCCCTGTGGCAACATCTAAGGCATTTTTCATGAATGTTTAACGAAGTGAGTGTTCGTGAACTCTGTGTTCCCTAAACAACACAATTCAGCGACCACTATTGTAGCATCACTCTGTTAATTAAGAATGAAAACAACCTTGTAGATACACAAGTATGAGAAATGCATCCACACTATCAGCCTGCCTCAGACATCTATTTCTAGGACACTAACAGGTTGACCCTTCACAATCTGACAGTTTGATTTATACTATAATTATTATCATTGTTGCTGATAGTGCGGTTAATTAATTGGCGGCCTGGTGGCACAATGGACAGAACATCAGGCTGGGATGGGGAAGCCTCTCGCCTCAAATTCCAGCACAACCACATGTGCCTTGAGCAAGACACTCAGTGCTAGCTCCCCAGGTCCTGCATGTGGCTGGCAGCCCACTGCTCCCCTCAGGGGATGGGTTAAATGCAGAGAAGTAAATTCCCTCTGGGATTAATAAAGTGCTATAAAAAAAATTAAAACACACATCAAACATTCTTTGTTATAACAAAAGAAATTAAGTTTTGAACTTCCTTTGGGTGCAACCACCACACTCCTTAAATTCTGTACGTTCATTTTCTGGTGGCATTAACCAGACACAATATTAAACGGCTTAACTGGTTTTTCTTAACGCTGGGTGGGAAGGTGTGCCAAGCAAGCATTACCATTTACATTACCTAAGCATCATGAACGTAGACCTCTCTCTGCACAGTGATACTCTTCTGAATAGTAGCATGAGCAGGTTACACAAGACAGTGTTAATGAACAAAGGGGTGTGATGGAAAGGCATGTAAGTATCAACACTGAAAACCTGGGTGTAGGTATTTACCAGACAGTCGTAAATATTACTGTTTTTGATTCATTGCTATAGGGTGTGAGTGGGAGGTTCCTATGGGCATACAGTAACATAACGTAGAATGACGTGATAAGTACCATGGCTTTCACACAGCTGTCATCCTCATCATAGGCCTGTGAAATGAAAAAAATGGCAAATGAGTGAATGCATCATCTTGGGAGGTTTTACTTTTAAAGTGAGCTGCTGTCATCCCTGTATCAAATGAGCACTCAGTGGGCGGGTGACAAAACACAGCATGCCTTTTATAAGTAGGGAAAGGGTGTCTTGTGTATATATGCTTGCATGTGCGTGTGTGTGTGTGTGTGTGAGAGTGTGCGTATGTGTATATACGTATAATGGATGTGAATAGATGGATGGACACACACACACACACACACACACACACACATATCAAACAGGTAGTACACAGCGAAAAACAGCAGCGCCACACCCCAGAGCTGGCATAGGCTGAAATCGAAACACGTTCTGGTTCGACCGGTTTCTCACTCCTCTGCATCGAGGTTATCCGTTTGATGTGCCAGACTGTGCTCCTTTCCCACCACACTCTCGTTCTGCACGCTGCTTCTTCGTCGGTGGAATTCCCACGCTCTCCCGCAGAACGACACCAGCACTGCTCCTCAGCCATGCAGACCCTCGCCGTGGCCGTTTTTGTATTGTGTTTCCCTCTGGCACACACTGGTGAGTAACCGTGCCGCATCACGAACTCCTGTCGTTGCAGCTGTTATCGTTGCCACAGTTGTTTCAGCTTTGTTTTCTCAAAGGGGATAAACACATTTGAAATACTGCAACAGAAAGTGTGAGTTCAGTTCAAGCCAGGGGTCAGGCTATTGCCTTGCTGTTACTGATAAAATTAACTGTCTCATGGGGTGTGATTCTTAAATGTGCAAATGGCCTAATGATTGCTTTTCTCTAACGCCTTGTGAAAATGTAAGTGTGAAAGTGCAAGTCACGTCTGTTTCACGTGTATTCCAGTTTTCCGGCTGGGTCTTCTCACCTTGTCAGATTCCGTGGTAACTGACACGTTCCCTGGCTCTGTGCTTCTTCAGCTGCCCCCTTGTGAACTGGCAGGGAACAATGTAAATCTCAACTACGTCAAGGTTGCCACTAACGAGAGCAGTAAGTGACGGGAGATAATTATGAACACCAGTGGACAAGCATAAGCAATGTGATACATTGATAACAATTAAATATTATACTTGAAGAAAACTGTACACGGATGGTTGTTATATCAGCTTCGCGGACCTAAGTTTCCTGCAATAACATATCTTAAACGTTAGTCATTATGAACCTGTTTGTTTTTAATATATTTTGATTGCAAAGTGTTACATAATTACTCAGAGCTTGGTTCATATTTCAGAGGTGATGATTTGTCATGTTAATGTTCAGCAGTAACTCTTGTGATCTGCTGCTGTTCTTCTCTCCTGCAGACACACTGAACAACATATTTATGGTTCCTCCGTGTCGGACCAAAAGGGACCTGATTTCAACTAGTACAAACAATGGACATTACACCAGTAACTCTTACATAGGATACCAGGTCACAGGGCTTAGTAGCGGCACACAGTACAGGTCAGTATGTCGGCGTGAGAAATGATGTGTGAAGGTGTGTAACCGGCATTTGTAACATTTGGACCTGTCGAACTATCTCGATTCATTATGATAAAAGAGGCACCTTCTGAATAAGCACTTTGGCCCAATGGGTGAAAGACTTTAACTGACCGTAAACATTTAAAATCGTTTTTCAAAATGACTGCTTGACTGGACTCTTGGTCAGTAACAATTGGCAAACATTTTGCTGCCGCTAAAAGCACGGCATGTCAGTTAATTTTTGTTTCACAATGCCATCAGGCGTTTCTTTGGCACTCACCAGTGCTCTGTCTTGCTCTGGAATGTGACAGGCTTGACAGACCTCTGTTCTTCTTCTCGTCAGGTTTCAGTACAATGTGGGAGGACAGACAAGCACTCCTGTGGTAATGACAACAACAACAGGTAATAGTAACATATTGCATAATATTTTTATAGCCCTTTCATAATGAAAAGCAACTGAAAATACTTAACAAAACAAAAACCAGATGGTACATTAAAAGTGTAGACCAACCTTGACATGTACAATAGGTCTTTTTTTAAACCCTTTTCCAGCATTGCCCTGCTGTGTAACATCACAGATATGAAAACTGAAGTCATGCATGTGTTTTAACAATATTGTCCAGAGTACAGCTGTACACATAAATAAGAAGAGGGTTGTAAAACAGAGTCCTTGTCATGTCCAGCGCCTGTAATTGTCTACCCTGGTATACAGCTGTTGAGCTGTCACGTGTCACTGTATACCTGCGACAGACTGAAACAGTACGGACCTCTGCAATCACTGTAGCCGCTCTCTGCTAAAAAAAAGTATCCTGTTTGTGAATGCAAGCCTTTTGAAACGGTGTTGGCCTCAAGCTTTCCAGCTTTCTATTAGTGGATCACACAGTTTTTAATTACACACTGACTAGCCTACGGCACTTGCATTTTGCCCTGGCCGAGACGCCCTCCTTCACACACCTCACCTTACTCATCTTGGGTAACGCCTGATGCAGCAGAACCTGTCACCTCTGCTCTAAATTTAGGACACACTGTACCTCCAACATGAGTGACACTATATTAAAGCGTATTGCACAAGGAGGTGTGTGTTTAAACACTTGTGTCCTTCTCAATGGTTATATTAAATCTGGAATCAGGATGAAATCTCGCCTCATCTGCCAAAAATGTATCAGTTACAACATTTCTCTGCTAAAATCTTGGGAAGCCCTTATTATTAGCATTCGTTACTGTTCCGGCTGGGTCACGCAAATATCTTCTTTTTTTCCCATCATAAAAAAGATGAGAAAATGCATTTTACGACTACGTTATTGAGTGGACGTCCAGTGAAGCTGACCTGTACTCATCCGCACGTGGTCTCTCTCCCACAGAAACCCCATACACCGAGATCTACGACGGGCTGCAGGCGCGCAGCGGTGCTATGATAGTCATCACCGTGATCTTGTCGGTGACCGCTTTCCTGCTCATCGTGGGACTTGTGGTCACGCTGACGGTTGTCCACTGCAAAAAATGATAAACAGTTCCACTTAAAATCAATTTTAGTAACACCTCCTTTTGGAAATACATAAAATATTTAAGCCTGTTCATTTCTATGGCATCCAGGTATTTCACTAAACGTATTACATTTCACTCCTATATACATGTGCTTTTTTTTCCAATGGCAAAAAAAAAAGATTTTTCTGGATATTATTTCATGTATTAGCCTTTACTTAGTTAAAAAGAACAAGAACCACCTGTTCCACAAAATATCATACCTGATGTACCTTGAAATCTTTAACGTATAATTGTATATTTAAAGGCAATTTAATGTTTTCATTATATGAGATAGATTGCAATGGATATGATTCATTTCCAATCTTTCTATTTTATCAGATTTTACAAGTTATAAAGGAATATAGCCATTATGTGTTAGTCGACTTTACTCTGTTACAAGGGGTTTGATCTAATTTTAAGGTATTGTTTTACATTATCAATAAATGTTGACATAATCCAACTAATATGGTTGTTTGTCAGAACATTTATTTACTATTTACTGGTGTAAAGGAACTGCTGAACAGAAAGTTCAAAAAAGTTAGTTGTGCTGAAAAAAAAAATTATATATATATCCCACTATTTCATTTTTTCCGGAACGTATATTCAAAACTCAAACAAGGCTGTAATGCACAGTATTTGCACACGATTTGAATGCATTATCAACTTGTGTATTTAGCAGTGATTGATGCACACTTTCCCGCAATTAGAAGCGCGGCCCAACAAACTGTATTCACCTGGTAAAGTGATTTAACACTGATAATGGACCGAACTTCATAGGTTAATGTTTGCACCGAGCTCAGGGCGTCGTTCTTTTGGGGTGCGTTACAAAATGGTTTACGTGTAAAGGAAGACGTGCTAAAATGTTTCTACAGGTACAAAATAAAAACAATTTTCTCGCCCTTCATTTGACTACTAGTCTTTACGACTGGGATATGAATGAAGAAATCAAGCTAACTATAACTACCGATCAGTTTTTTCAGGGTAAGTGCCCCTTTTGTTTGTCTGGTAATGTTAAAATAAATCTTCCTGCTTGTACGTTTAAGCTTTAAGAAATATTTCTGATTTGTTAAGTTGCCCCAGAGGAGGAGCAAAACGAGCGGTGTCTCGTGCATTGGCACTACGGAAAGCTCTCGAGACTTACTTCCTTGGGCAAGGATGATTTATGTCAGTCTCCTTATGACGTGGAAGGTGAGTTTCAAATTAAGCAATTTCACGTGTCAATCGCTAATTTAGACACGGAAGGTTGCTCAGAGCAGCATACTGTAGTTGCTGTCTCAACAGGATTCTAAACAAATGGGTAAATAACGGAGTTCTGTGTCACTAAGCAAATTTGAAAATAATATTCTGTGACCCTTGCAATGTACTGCAAACACAAAAGTATTGAAATGGGTATTCTTCTGCAGAATCCCAGATCCAGCCTAATTTATGGTTGATGGTGAACCCTACCCTGGCTTGCCCCATCCAGTATCCCAAACGGGCATTTGTGCCTGCAGTGTCCACTTCACCTACACTGGAGTGGCCTCAGGTGGTACCCCTACCTTGTCCCTCAAGATGCACCCGGCCACCATCATCAACAGTGTGGTCCTCCCCTGATGTGTCTCAGCAGGACGCGTCCTCCTCCAGCGAGTACCTGGTGTGTATATGAAGGTTATAAACCCAGGCCATTTTCAGTAATGCACAGCCATTTGGGTTGTGGCTATCGGAGGCAAGTCCTGCAAAGCACTAGGTGTAAAGCAGCGTATGTGTAGGACACGTCTGTATCACTACTGAAACTGCTGGCTCATTCAAGGCCTGATACAAGGATGATGCTTGTCTGACCTGAGTCTACAGATAATCTAACTGCACTTACAAGGATAAGTGCCAAATGGTCTAGAAGGACAGTGTGGCACATCTGTCATTACAAGTCAGTACAAGTGTGGTGTGTTTTTTCTTTTTTTTTTTTCTTTCTTCAGTATTGCTATAGTATGGGGGGGGGTTAATGGATGCAGAGTAATGCAGTGTTATTATAGCTGGTCTTATGCATTCATATACTTCGTCTTTGTCTTGGTAGTGTTTTATGGATGTTTCATTTAGCCATGCAGTTGCTGATTACAGTAAATGTTCCCGGGGATTAAATAAGATTGCGCAAAAAAAAAAACATTTCATCATGCCATGCTCCAGGTCAGGGGTGGGGAGAGTGTGAAATCTGTCTTATGGAGGGGATGCCAGATATTACAAAGGCAAGTTTTTCCACAAGGAAAAAGGCTGACCTCTGTGCACATAGCTATGGCTGAACCACATCTGGGAGATTTATTTAACTGTGTAAATATGTCTTCCATTTTATACTAGTATAATATTTTCCTATTAATTTCCTGTTTGAGCAGCTCTCAGATGACAATACGTCCTCGGTAGACATCCCTGTGTGCAGAAAGGCTAAAAGCTATCGGAAGGCGAGGCTATCAAAAGAGAGGGTGCGAAAGCTTGGCTTGGCACAAAGCAAGCGGCTACAGAGGGTCCTTCAGGAGAGCAACTACCTCAAAAGTGGGGTGTGGCCCCGCCCACCTGTCAACTACTGCATCCTCATCGCCATGGCGCTCAACAGCAGCCGCACTGGCAGCCTCAATGTCCAGCAGATTTACAACTTCACAAGGTGAGGGTGTGGCTCTGTACTTAAACACAGGCTTCGGGATTCGTCTTAATTTGGGGAGAGAAAAATAAATAAATGGCTGAAGAAATTGTGTGCATACATTCGTTCTTCCTTCAAGTATGCTAAAGAGTGCCCTTTATTGGAACACACAATATAGTGATCATGGAGACATCATGCGCAATGTAGTTTATGAATTCCATTGAATTATCACTTCTCACAAGCATATTGTAATGGTTGAGGAGGGTGGTGAGAGATGAGGTCTGCTATGCAGAAAGGGAGGTTTATTAGCAGGAGGGAGATGACTAACAAGAGGTAACCGTAGGAACCAGACTAAGGTACTTGCAAAGAACATCTAACTACAGCAATCATAACACTCAATACTACAACAATAACCAGCCAAGGACTGAATGAAGGACAGGGTTTAAATGAGGAAGAACGGGTGATAACACTAATATCATTAACTAAGGAACATTAAGTGGGAAAGAATGTAGATGGCGGGGAGAAAGATGAAATGGCAGCCAGGGTAGGCCACTACAGGCAGTGGATGTGACACATACACAAAACCTGCTAAACACACCTCCCTCCCCAAAAGGGACTGAGGTTGCCACCTTTACATGGGAGTCAGTCTAGTAAACCTCCAGTTCCACATTAGTATTTTTTGTCACCCAAGTGTCTTAATGTTGGTGAGAGCGATTGTTCCTCAGCCTTATTTTCTGTGTCATCCCTGCATTTTTCCAGAGAGCACTTCCCATTTTTCCAGACTGCACCTGATGGCTGGAAAAATACCATCCGGCACAATCTCTGTTTCAGCAATAGCTTCAGAAAGACCCCGCCGCCAGTGTCCAGTGAGGGCAAGAGAAAGTCGTGTCTGTGGCACCTCACACTGGATGGGCGGCGGCGGCTGCGTGATGAAATCCAAACCCTCACAGGGGAGTCTTTCAAAGTCCTTAAACGCAGCATGAACAACCCTGGTGAGTGGCTGCACTGCAGCATGTGGCCTGTAAGCACTTCCTATGGTGTGTGACCATGCTCTCCAGTAGCCTGATTGCTAGAACTGTCTGACAGATTTCTTCTTTCTTCTCCACAGATATTATCCAGGCATTGTTTGAGCTGTAACCACTTGCTATCTGTACCCACTTGTGTGGGCATCTGTATGGATGTGGGGAATTATATTCATGCCTGAAATTATTCATTGGAAGACACAGAAATTGTAACCACATAATGTGAGGTTATTATTTTTTTTTTTTCCCCAGTTTTTGGATTTTTTTTGTATCTTTAGTTACGGTTTATGTTGACCATGTTACAGAATGTACTGTGTATAAGCATGGTTTTCATCTGTAAATAAATGCACCTTCAGAAACTGCATGGTTTTCATCTGTAAATAAATGCACCTTCAGAAACTGCACTCTACAGACATGTTGCTAATACAGTACAGCAAGAGTAGGCAGTCGCAGTCCTGTAGGCCTGTGGTGGGTACAGGTTGTTTCCACCAGTTCATTAAATTTATATTTGACCACTATCTTAATATAAATTGCACTGAGTCTCTGCATTCTTCCTGAACATTTGTAGCTGTTTGTGCTTAGTTGTCTTAATTTGAGAGAAAATACATTACAAAGATGAAAGTTGAAAGGGAGACTCTTATGCTTTTAAAGTCTAACAAAAAATATCATTCTACTTGAAGAATTGTCATTGGCTCAGTGACTTGCGTGAGGCAATGAACTGGTTCCTCAAGACCATTGTGATTTAACAAGAAATGGATTAAAATACACCATAACTGTTAAAAATGTTAAGCAACATTCTTTGCCATGCTTTATTAATTCATATAAAAAAACTAACTTCTGGATTGACATTGTAATTAGACAAAAATAGTGTTTAACATTAAAGCTAAATTTAAAAATTGCTAGTAGCTAACGCAAAAACCTGCAGCCCACGGGGACCGTGACTGCCTACCTTGTGTGCATGCATCAATCCTTCAAGTAGGTATGCTAAACAATGCCCTTTATTGAGACTGACCTTTTCAATGGTTAGAAACTCCCGTCTGCAGTACTGTACAGTTTCAGTTAAAACGGGTTGAACACCAATGTTGCAGTAACTACTCCACTCCACTAGGGGGCGCTTGTTTGTAGCGTGGTTACAATTTTAAGGGAAAAAAAACTACCGCTTTAGTCCACCTACGGTGTTTTTAGCCTAACAGATGGCTAGTAAATGATACCGTCTATACATTATAATTTAGACAATATTAAGTTATCATAAACGTTCGTCACTGGGATCCGTTCATCTGGTGAAAATATCGCTGGTTTAATGGACATTGCTAACTGCCGACATAAACGGTATAAAAAATGAAGTGAAAAGTAGGAGCGGTGTTCATGGGTCCCGGTGTGTGCGGACGGTAGCGAACACGACCGGCCACATGGGCGCTTTTTACTGCGCGGTGTGCAAGAAAACGTCGTTTGCTGGGAAGGGCCACATATACGAAAAAAGTCATCAAGCCAAACTTAAAGTGCTGCTCGTCAAATTCTTGGACAAGGTACGGCAAGTGTTACGACTTAATAACGTGGTCCGTATAAAAATATCTTGCTTATGAAAGAATAATTAATGAAGCGGCGGATATTTAAAATCCCACGATATATAATAGCAGTAGCGTCGTGGTTTTGCCTGTCTGGCGGAGAAGAGTACGTTGTAGCAGCGAGACAACGTGACTTTGCTTCTAACTGTGCACTAGGCTTTACGCTTGTAATATGTATAATGTGCCGATGTCTACGAGCAGGTCAAGGAGGCTCGCCGGACTATTAAGTCCCCGCAGGTGGAGCAGTTCGATGGCGCCGAGCACGATAAGAACTTCTGGTGTTACTGCTGCGGGCTCGAGGTGCGCAAGCATGTCTCCAATGGCAACGTGACGGTGCTGTACGGAGGTCTGCTGGAGCACATGGCTACGTAAGAACCCACCACACCTATGGGAGCTGAGCGTTTACCTTCTCCGTCAGGAGGCTTGGCTGTTCATTGCAGACTGCATATTAGTACTTGCATACCTTTTTCTAAATCCAGAAAGGCTCCGTACTCACGATTTCTTTATTTTCTAGCCTGGAACACAAAAAGAACACAAACAAGTTTTGGTGGGACAATAAAGCAGATCCCAAATTGAAAGACAAGTTTTTAATAACCCCAGAAGAGACCGAGAGGTACAAGCTGCTTTCATTTAAATTATATATACTGTGTAAATTTAAATTACAGTAGCTGAAAAAGTACATACCTGTTTCAGGTTTAAAGCGGAGGTTGCAAAGGCTTTGGATACCTTTGAAGTGAGAGAGGACGCTCTCATTAAGCAGGTGCAACAAAGGAGCTGATTGTCTTGTAAAGGTGTTTTTTCATGATCATAGTGAGGCAATTTCACCATTCAGCCTAGTGGAGAAAAACAAGATTTTAACAGTTGAGTGAACATCTGGGTTTTTTCCGTTTCTGATTAATCAAGGGGATTGTTCTCTTGCAGCAAGCAGACCTGATTAGAGCCCAGGAGCAGCGCCGGCTGGAAGTCCTACAGTCTGTATTAGAGGTTCGTTTTCCCAGGATGCATCTGAACAGTATCCACACCGTCATAATGGTTTTGGTTTGTGTTGTTTTCTTGTTTCCATGTAGTCTTGTCATTTCGTGTGATTTTGCTAAGATCGGGTAAGTGGAACTAGGGTGGGGAAGGTCTAGTGTCCTCAGTTGACTTTTTCCTGAATCAAAACCAGCCTGAGGAGGAGCCTGGGTCACCTGAACAGGGCCAGAGGGAGTCTGAAGGTGTGGGAGGAGCCAGGTGGGAGTTTCTGTGTTATGTATACAGAAAATAGGTCATATGTTAGCCTGAAACAATGTATCCTTATTTCAGTCTGCTTCTCTGAGCTCTCTGTGTGTACGTGTGCATGTGTGTGTAAGCATGCATGCACGTACGCACGCACATGCGTGTTAATAAAGGAGAGTTCTTGTTAAATGTACAGTCCACATACCTGTCAAATGATCGGTCATACCTCGGTAGGGTTTCCTGCATGTATCTGCATGACTGCTCTGCTGGAAGGGTTTGATGCTTTTGCTACCATTGATGGTGTTACACTGGGTCCCAACTCTGGGAGCAGTTCTTGCTTCAGGGCCCTGGCACCAGAGAAGGAATCCGAGCCTGCCTGGACGCAACCTTTGGAGCAAAGTTACTGGCCAGACCCAGGGATCAACTTGACTTTCATTGGCTACCAGGTACATTTTTGGAAATGCCACAACTGTTTCGTGTGGGTCATTTGAGAGGAAAATTGTGTGCTGAAAAATTAGTTAGCCTTTACAAAATTTACCTTTTTCCACAGGACTCTTCAAGTTGTGGCAATATTCACACAGGTAAGGTGGTGAGCTCTGGAGACTTAAAAGAAGTTTGTCTGTGCGCATTATCTGTTCCATTGGCAATCTCAGGGCACGTAAACTGACCTCAGGTGGTTCCCCAAGGTGCTGTTCCACCGTGGCTGCAGGACGACCCTTTGGAGGGCTGCTCGACACAGGAGATCGGGCCCTCCTACCAGGAGTTTCTCAAACAGAGTAAAGGGATTTTGGCCTCTTCCTCACACATCCAGCACTTACAGCCTGTCATGTCTGACTGCAGGAGATGTGCTTTCGTTATAGACTTTGGAGAGGATTCATATTCAGCACTATAATCACACTTGGGCAAAAGCAGGCTTCTGGTTTATGAACATGGAAATCGCTGTCCTGCACTGATTTGTAGTGGAGCTTCATGTCTCGGGTCTATGTGAAATTGTAAAATGCAGTGATGTTTCTCCAGCTGTGACATAGGCTGAAACGGGATACGCTCCTTTGAGCCCTCACCTTGTTTCTGTCCTTGTTTGTTTTTTTTTTTTTTTTTTTTTTAATGCATGTAGAGGAGCAGGAGAAGCTGAGGAAGCTTCCACCCAACCGCGTGGGGGCCAACTTTGACCACAGCTCTAAGACTGACGCCAACTGGCTGCCGTCCTTCGGCCGGGTGTGGAACAGTGGCAGGCGCTGGCAGTCGAGGTGGAGCTTATATTCACGCCCCCAACTTTACCTACATTTGTTTAAAACCTGACCCAAGCTCATTAACAGTTGCTGCAGGCAAAGACGTTAACTGAATCCAAACTCTTTGCATTTGACAGTATGTTATACCGTGAAAAATGCATTTATATTTATCCATTTAGCAGATGCTTTTATCCAAACCAACTTACAACATTTCCACATACCTGTTACAATGAGCTAGTGCTGAATGACTTGCTTGAGAATACATCTGGCTGCTGGGCTGGGATTCAAATCGGGAACTTTCACATCCCGGCCTAAAGGCCTACCCATTGAGCCACCAGGCTGTCAAAAATGCTGCTTGATTAGCCCTTTCCCCCTCCTTTAGATATGCATACGAGTTCCTGACCCACTCCTGCTTTCTCATCACAGGCGCCAGTTCAGAGAGGAGGAGAAGGAGGGTGACACGAGGGGGCAGAAGAGGAAGCGGCATGCTCGGGGAAAATTGGGGCTGAAACTGCAATGGCAAGACCTGGAGTAAAACCCCCATCCTGTAGGGGGAGCCAGAATCCCACCCCTGTGTGATTGGCACATTTCCAGCAGTATACAAAACTAAATGTGTTACATTGGCCATTAAACGGTACTGTGTTGGATTTTGGTAATTTTAGCAAACACTGGTGATTTACACCAGATTAAAAATCATGAGTAGGGATTTGTAGGACTGCAGAGTGTAGCCCCCCCTTTCCTGTTTTCAGTAGCTGTACTTGCCCCCACTCCTGGCTGCTGTAATGTACCCTCTTAGCTTTGCCTTCTGCCCCCAGTGGGTATGGAAGGTCAGGTGCATTTGTTAGTACTTAATTAGGGTATGTGTCTGTAATTGCTTCTTTCCACTAGTGACTGCATGAATGTGAAATTAGCTGAAAATGCCGTAACCTGAGGCACATGTACAGTTGTAAGGGAACATTGTACTTTTTCCAATAAACACAAGCGGAAGAAAAACCTGCACTGCAATGTAATCTTTGTGCCAGCATTGTAAACGTAACACATTGTGTTGTTACACAAGTTACAGTGAAATGCCAAGTTGATGCTGTTTACCAGTTTTTAGAGTTGAAGGTAACTTTAAAGAGCTTTTATCCATGGACAAGATGTCAGGGCTGGTTCTGGCCCTTGTTTTAAACTGCTGCTGCCATTGGGCTGAGGTGACATAATCCCTGTGTTCTCTCTCCTGACATAGAATCGCAGGTCCCTCAAGTGCATTTTATGCAAGGAAAAGAAAAATATGGCATTTTAATGTCTTTGTAATCCATACACAATAGTAAATGGTAAAACAGTGCGTACTATTGATGTTTAGCATTTTGACAGAAATATTTCGAATTATCTGCTGCAAGAAACCCATGTGCACTTTTAATACATCATAAAAAGATTACTTTAGAGTAAAAAAAAAAATTTGTCTATGACTAGACTACAATGAGGACTGATCAAACAGATGAAAGCTTTGACAGTGTCCTGGGTAGACTGATGTTTCCTGAAAAGCTTCAGGAGGTGAGATGACCTCATATGCACCGTTATTTGTGTTTTACCACAATGTTCATGGTGCACAGGTTTAGCTTATATATAGCTGCTCATGGTTTTTTTGTATTACATATTTACATTTGAAAATGTTGAGCTGTTGTACTTCTGTGAAAATAGCCATGCAAAAGCTCACCGTATAGGCATAAGTGATGACTTCTGGCTTCTCCCTCAGCAACCGGGTTGTCACTCCAGAACTGTGTCACTCCAGAACACCAGCTAAATGTACTCCCTTCATGGGCGTGTCGCAGAATGTTGCTGTCCTGACGTCTGCAGAGCTGCCTTGTGCTCAGGGCATTTTCTGTAACCATAGCGATGCCACGGACAAACGTTCCAAGGTCAGGCTCTACCCACTGACCTTCACAGATGGCAAAATATATGGACAACAGCATTTTTCACGTTGTAGGCATGATGCTTCACGACAACGTAGCTGGGCAGAAGGTCGATAGCTCTTCAGCTGAGGGGAATCGATCAGGTCCAGACAGAAGTACCAAGGGTGTGAAAAGAGCCCGTGGGCATTAGAGATACTTACGCATATCCAGTATGTTAGGCCAATGTTTTTAGCATAGCCCACTGAAGAGCAAAATGCAGGAAAATGCTCCCTGACCGTACTCGATGCCTCTCCGTGATCCTACATATTTACAGTTTTTGCTGCTTAATTACATAGCACAGAATTAAGAAATCAATGAAAGAGTCTTTTATCAGATTCAAGCACATTGCAGCAGCTGATTCAACACTTGCCATTTTTCTTACCACGTTATTAATGCATCCTCACGAACAGAAGCCCATTTTCCTTAATAGGGTGAAGAAGGCCATCCCAATTCCACCACTTTGAGTGGCTTTAATGAAATAATTAGGGAAACAAAAACCTTCAGTTTCAAAAGGGAATGTGCTGACTTCTACAGCTACACTACGGAGTACGGTACTTTCCTTTCAGAGTGTCAAGTTAATCAGTTAATTACGATTGCAGTTGTAAATAGGGGCAGATGTCAGTGGGGTGCTTTTGTGTATCCACTTCATAACACATCAGACAAACAGCTGGCCTTGTGTGTTTAATTCCCTTTCTGAAATAAAGTTTTCCTCCGTCTGCTACTGAAATCAGCTGTTGTTGTCACAAGTCTCTTTTGAGCTTAGAAAGCATTTACTGGACTGAAAACTTGTAATAAGCAACTGATTCACTATTTAGACTTATAACGTGAAAGTTTTGCACTTTTTTTGAGATGGTATCTGACACGTTACCCATAGTTTAAAGTGCGCGACCCCTCGTGATTTATACATAGGCTGATCTGATACTGGATGTGTTGTGGGAGAGAGCTGGGCGTCTGTTGCTTTGAAATGTCACAACTTGTGTGTATGTGTGTGTGAACCGTCCGAACAAAATCAGTAGCATGTCAGTAAAATACAAAGGCAGACATAAGAAGTGCAAAAACAAGGGAAATTATTGTGGGTTTTGCCAAAAACTGCAAAACAACCACACAGAGCACGTCAGCTTTTGTGTACAGTTGTGCACGATTGGTATGAAGAGCCTCAGATTGCCGCCGGAGGCTCCCTACCCAGGATCACCCCGTAGCCATTGGAGACCAATACATTTGGAACTAATTTCAAGATATTTTGTTGGTGTTCAGTTTGGCATCCAAAACTGTGAAATTTACAACTTAACTTGTGTTGTTTATCCTGATTACCAACCATGCTGAAAACCAGTGTAGGAAATAGTAGAACAGGAAATACCAAAAAAAAAAAAACTGCAAGGCTTTAAATTATTTTTACAGAATCACAGAAATTCTGACACTACAAAACCTTTAAAATTCCTATAGTCTGACCATTCTTCATTGACAGAAATAACAAAAATTGCAAAATCTGTTCACGTCTAAATTTACCATTTAGCAATTTAGCATCGTTGGTTCAAGAGGTTAAAGAAGCGATGTTCACAACCAGTGAAATGTCTCTATGTGTAGGCTTGCTGCTGGACAACATGGCAATGCCACAGTAGTGTTAAGCCAGTCTGCAGGGAATTAACAGGAAATGATGTCACTGATGCTACAAAACGTGGGTTATAGTCAAAACAGGAAGTATTTGGCTAAAGATGGACTAACACTCTAGGTCAGGACCTTGCTTGGGCAAATGACTGCCTGTATAAATGCCTGTGCTCAGTAATTTATCCCATCTTTATCTCCCTGTTTCCTGAAATTCATGATCAGTGCTGTAGGAAACCAGTTTGAAATCACTAGAAAAGCTCTGAGGAACAGTTATGCTAAATTAATGAATTGCCTATAAAAAATTTTATGATACGATTAACACTTTCATCTGAAAGAACCCAGTAAAACCAAGGAAATAAGCAGGTGATGGAGGCCAAGGCTGCATTCGTGTGGGGACATGAACATTCATAACATGGCCACATCAGACTTGAGAACAAAAGAGAAAATGTGTTTCTGATTACATATTTCTGACTCACCTTTACCCCTCTGCTCCTACCAACAGAGACACCCATCTGTTGCTTTTTGAAAACAGCTGTCAAACTTGTCAATACAGAATATCACCTTTATTTTTTAGAAAAAGGTAATTGTGCACAATGTCTTCTGTTCACCTGCCATTTTCTCAGGGCTGCGACGGTGTTCAGTTCCACAGGACAAGGTTTACACACAGTTTTTGGCACTTTTTAAAATGTAATAACAAGAAAAGACTGATTCAGATTGTGAGTCTCTTCCTCCCTACTTGATCGCCGCACTTCCAAGCGGGAGCACATGTCCACAGGTTGTTAAAAAAATAAAATAAAAAAAAGAAGAAACAAAATAATTATAACAATAGTTAATTGCAACTCCAACAATATCAAAACTATGGTGATGCAAATCGGTACTGACATCAGTGATGATAAACCTAATGGAAAAGGTAAACAAATGATAACTAGGCAAGAAAAAAATACTGCATAGTACATCACTCCTCACAGAAAAACTGCAAGGGCTTCTGGGAGATGGCTGGCACAGAGCTCTGAGCTTCTTCCACCTTCACTGCCAGGTTAGCACGTCTGCTTATTCCACAGGGGTAAAGGTTTGGGGGGGTCGCAGCCTGCTAGAGAGCATCTGCCACCCCCGAGGATGGACCTGCAATCACCATCACGGCACGCGCTTCAGAACGCCGCCCCCTGCCCTCCAGCTGTGCAGTTCAGGGAAACACAGTTGGGGAGGGGGGGCTGGGCTAAATCATTTACTCAGGTTCCCCAACATCTATGGTCTTCTCCCACTCAAAGCTGCCCTCGCTGTGGACAGGCGAGCCCCCGGCTGCCGCTGTCGCGTGCCCCCGCAGCCCCTGGAAGCGCCGGCACTCGGGGCAAATGCGCACATGCCCGCAACCCGTCGCCGCCAGGGCGGCCTCCTGTGCCAGTCTGTGCGAGAGCGCCTCCGTCCCGGCGCCGCACACCATCCCGTTGCTGAGGCCGGCTGCCGCCATTGCGCGCGCCCGCCCGGGCTCGTCCGGCAGGAGGGGCCGCGCTCGGGGCGCCCCCGGCCCCCGGCGCCGCCGCAGCTGCAGGCTGTCCCGGCATGTGACGATTCCACGTAGCTCCTGCAGCATCTCCTCGCACACTGACAGCTGGGGGTGGGGGGGGACAGAGAGAGGAAGAGAGAGACAACAGGAAGTGTCGCGCAATCGGTCACCTGGACCACGCCCACAAACGTGAGCACACAGAACCGCAGCCGAGGCTCCCATTGGCTGACACAGTGCACTCAGTATGCGAAAGCAGCCAGTACATCTATAAAACTCCATATAACTCTGTATCCTATATTCCAGAGCATAAAAACTGTGCATTTATTAATGCATTTCAAAGATGCTGTACATGTAAAAGCAAATGGATTTATTAATCAGAGACGCTGCTTACTGCTACGACAGCTGACACAGTTTGATGAAGTGATGAATATTAAACTAAGCAATACCACTGAGCACTGATCCTTTAAACGAGTTCCTGATTGAAGAGGTAAACTACAATGATGACAAGCGTCAATGCTGAATATTTTAGTCCGTTTGAACAAATGTGTGGTGTTCCCTATTTCTACATCCTACATCCTATTTCTGGATGTTTGACTCTGAATTGGGATTTTGGTGAATAGATAGATT
>JABJVR010047448.1:0-27639 GCA_025773905.1 Chitala chitala | reverse complement strand
CTTGCACCTTAATCCCACTTCCCTATAAACTGCTGTAACAAGAGAATTTCCCCACTGTGGGATCAATAAAGTTCAATTTAATCTAATCTAATCTAATCTAATCTACACACTTTCCATGTGATGTTAAAGCAAAGAGAAAGTACAAAAATATTTTCAAAGTCGAGTAATTTTGGATGCTGTTGCTGTTCTCATGGGAGAAAAAAATGTGTATTTAAACAATGAAGAGGAAGTGAAAAAAATTATATTTAACATGTTCAACAACGTAAACGTGAACTAGGAGTATTTAGTCTAAATTTTTAAATTAATATTGGCTGTCATATATAACAAAATATGAGAAGCTGAATGACAATATAAAATTGTCTGTGATTGCTATTCTTAGTGGATGCTTAAATCATATCAGGTATGATATAAAACAAGCTAAGATTTTCATACTGAATATAATTCATTTATTTTATTGCCATCATACCCTTTATAGCCAAGGGCAATGTAATTTATATACAAATAATTAAGAATTAAGAAAAGAGCCAGTTGCTACAGAAGTATTGACTGGGTTTAATAAGTTAAATAAATGATGTTGCTGGCTGAATAAGTCCTGGTATGAACCTACAGAATACAGAATGCTCCACTTCCCACCAGTAATAAAGAAAAGCCACAATTTATTGGAAAAACAGTTAAAAGCCACAGAAGAGATGGTGGCAGCCAGAATACTATTTTACGTTCACCTTTTCTCTTTCCTGAATTACATGTTCATATAGTGTAGTGTGTCCTTTAAGATTGCTAAAAAATAACAGTGTTCACTAGTAGCTATGCAGAAACCCTACTTCAGTGTAAACATACAGAAAATGTGGGTTTCCATAGCCTAACACATGCAGTGCAGTATAGCACATACACAACACAATGAATATTTTTGTGTTAACTTTTTTGTCTTTCTGTTAAAAAACTCCTACATTACATTTATGAATTGTTACTTTCCTAATTTAAGTTATGAACCATTCATAAATGTAATGGAAAACAAAAAACAAACTAAATCAAAGTGCAATTTTATTTTTTATGCCGTAAAATAATTTTAAATATATTTTTTTTCTTTCTTTGATTGTATACATTTTATGTAGGCTGGTGTACTCTAATTTTACAATTCATTTTGTAATATGATGGTTCAATGCATTCTGAATAAAGAGACGGAAACACAGAATGCCATTTTTATTACTGATAGTCAGAGCTGTGAAATCTGTTATTTAAAGGGTGGTCTAATATAAATTTGATCACTTTCTCTCTTTTAAAAGCATTCTTTATCCTCTGACTGCAGTCACAAGGCCGCAGGTTAAGCATACTCACCCATTCTTAATGCATGGGAACAAATCAAAAATTTTCTACTCTTTAAAAAAAGTCTCCTTTTTTCACACTTATTTGCATCCATAATTCTCAGCAGCCCTGAAGGATAATGTACCTTTCAGTACAGACAAAGAAGTTCTACCCCAAAACACAAAAGTACAAGATAATTTTTATATTGATGAACCCCCCCCCCTCCCAAAAAAAAAGAAAAAAGGTGGTGCGTGTCCATATTCTCTCCGACCATTGTGTATACACATTCGAGTTATTCCAACTGATGCATAGAATTAAAGCATCATTTTACATGTTAATTCACGCAAAATCTAACTAAGCAAAAATCTAAACAAAATTTAACTATTAACGACATGCGAAGTGTAAAACAAATACATTATGATTTCAGTATTGCATCAATACACAGTGTGTGCTCAATGGGGCTGAACTGGATGTTTCTACATTGGATATGACCAAAATAAAAAATAATAATAATAATAAAATAAATTTAAAAAATGTATGAATTTTAGAATTTATTCTCCGAGCTGCAGTTAACTAAACTTAAGACAAAATATCATAAATGCTTTCAAGCTAATTTTTCCAACTGTAACCATGGAAGGCTCGGTTGGTAACCAAGAAGGTCGGCTTGATGAAAATAAACAGTGGTCTGATAAAGCAACTTTGCCTCACTTGTAGCCTACTGAGCATGTCCTGACAAGTTGCTGCCTCAACATCAGTTTTTCATTATTTTCCCCCAGCTTTGGAAGAGCACAAATGCAAAAATGCCAGGTAATTTGTCAGCTTCTTTGAATCTTGTTGGCTTTTATAAAGGTCTGCCTGGTGTCATGTGAAAATCTTTGGATTTGGTTGCTGGGGAAACCAGTCCATAAAATTGGCCTTTGGAGTAATTTCTGGAAATCTGTGCCTGATCCACCACACAAACCTGGTTATATTGCCACTGAGGAGTTTTCCCCTTATGTATACACTCTTCATATGAAAGAAAACATTATACAATATATTTTAATACATATATTATAATTTATACAAATTATCAGCACAATTCTGGTAAATCTGTTTTTACATAAATTCCTTCCTGACTTACAACTGAGAAAGGCTTTATAAAATAACTGGAACTGTCCTGTCGGATTGCAATAAAAGTCAATTCGTCAACATTTATGGAGAAGCAGTGATGTTAGAACGACACCTCCCTCCAAAATCACATTTCTTATGATTCCCAAGGCTGTCCTACAGACGTCTCGAGGACTCACCACGCCACTGTGATCACAGCCACTTTTTTTACTGTTTGATAATTAACACAAGCAAATTCTAAACGTTAATGTTTGCAAACAGTCCTTCACGTCACAGTTGGTGCATTTTTTAGAATTGCCTTGAAACAATATATCACAGGGATTCATCAAAAACCAGCAACAGAACCACACTGAATGAATGTCCTCAAGATATGTAGTCTATGAAGCGGCACACAATGCAAGAAGAGTAAAATATTACAGCTGCTTGTCATGAAAATTAACTAGAAGTTGCTGCAAATTGCAAAATGAAAAGATGACAGAAATATATAAAATAACTTTTACACACTTTCCGCCAAATCAGCCCTTAACTGCTTCATCATCAGTTGAAAATACAAATATGAACCTTTTTATATGACAATTCATATTGTCTATCAGTTGTAGCTTGTGTAGCAGTAACAGTCCTGGGCCCCTAGGCAGGATTACATTTGCCCACCACCCCCACGTGACAACACAATGTCTGCATGCTCTTTAGGGTGCCCCTACAAATGGACAGCACCTCTACCATTTGCCTATGCCCAGGATTGGCCCTGTTCTGTATTATAGATAGATTTTTACATTTACAGCATTTTTTGGAGGGAGGTGCATGCTGTTATTTACCTCTTCCTTCGGGTTCCTTTGCTTTTTTGCAGTTATTTGCAATGGCGGCAATGTCAGATCAATACCTTCCCCTTTTCTCTCTCGCTTCTGTTAGTGGTGGCAGGTTAGTGTGTGTCACCCCAGGGACTGGGTGGGTGAGTGGGGACTAAATAAATGTTCACTCTGTCTCCCAGGCCTGCAAAGGAATACAATTCTAAGGCAGTAGCTGGGAAGTCTTTTCCATTTTGGATCTGCTGCTGAGGAATGAGGCTATAATGTTATAATTTCCTAATGGACCCTCATGGCTCACAGTTACCTCAGTATTCATAACATTGTTGCTGCTGTTGTTCATTGACAACATTGTTGGAAGTAATGCAGGACTTGATTAAAAAAGGTAAAGCAAAATTAAAATTGTACGTATGTTGTTTTCAAGTACCATAAACCAGGTCAGTTGCTGCACCGTATAGCCAGTAATAGCACTTAACAGGCAAGAATTTCAGAAAAAAGTAGACTGTGTAACTGAAATATGTGTCCATCACCAATACCCACATTTGCATGCAAAGTCTTTTCACATTTAGTTCAAAAGTGAATCATCAATTTAGGCAATAAAACTTTATTTTTATTAAAAGAATAATTTCACATAAGTGACAAATCTAGCATTGCTGCTAATTGAGTCAGAAAGAAAGTATTCCCCAATATTAAGAAAACAAAAAAAAAAAACCATTAAATGACATAAAAATAATGTAATACGTATTTTATCTGCCAAACATGTTCTATTCTTTGTTTTCAGTCAGTAATAACTATAATATTGGAAAGGTCTTCTGGTTTTTCTCTCCATAATTATACAACTATATAAAGACCTTTGACCTCATGCATTTATGTCGCTGAAAAACATTTTGAAAAAGAACAATATCAGCATGGTGGGGTGCCTGGTTTTATAAGTGTTACATCTCGCACTTAAAGGGAAAACTGTTGTGAACGCTGTTTAGTGTGTTCCTTGTTTGTGAATACCCATTTTACTCAGAGAACAGGTTAACGCATGTAAGAGTGGTAATATCAGAGGAATAGAGCCAGTGGCCGGCAGCAGACTGATCCCCATTAATACTAGATACTGTAAACATGGCCCTGTCTCTGATCCATGTGCATCTCACACCATAAAAGCTCTGGGAACCATCTGTAGCCCAGACATAATATCATATCTGGCTACATTCCACAATAGTCCAAGTGTGTTTCACTGTATCCTCACTTTGCACAGAAGATTGTATCCAGATAACTCATTGTTATCAAGTGGCTCATTTAGGCTCAGTAAAGCAGGAGTTTGTATGCTGTGTTACCAAGACTACGTAGGGGAAACCTGAACGAGGATTCATTACACATGGTTCTTTGTTCAGCTATTGTGAAAATTTAATACTGGTGAGGTTTGAAATAATAATTCCAAAACCAAGATTTATCTTTTTGTATTTTATTTCTTGCAAGAAAGAACTGTTCACACAGAGCATAGAGCTGTCTGCCTGAAGGAACAGCGTGGGGGGGGGGGGGCGGCGGTGAAGGAATTTATATGCTAAGCCACTCCTGTTTTATATGATTACATGCTGTATCTTTTTTCACAACAAGTTATGCTAAACTAATGTCAGGATGTGACAGAAAAGCTAAATCAGGAAGTTGAGGTGGGCAACTACTGATTATCTAGAAAAACAGAGCACTTATAGTACAATCATTTCTAAAATTTTCCATTACATGATGACAGATGATTGTACCTGGCAAATGTCCGTTAATGAGCTTGTGCAAAATATGGGATCTTCTTTAGTATGGTAATAAGGTCACAAATATATTAATCATTAGGTTAGAACATAATATCATGTCAGAGTGCTTTGTTTTGACTGTGACACATTAGAAAACACTGAAAAATGTAACAGAATGAAACATCTTAAAAATATAAAAAAGGGATGATGTTGAACAAATATAAACACCTCAACCTCCTTTAATAGATTTTATACAGGCATGTAATGTCTGCAGGTCAATTATAAACAGACCGTTATTCATGCATTAAACTAACTAGCGGTTTAAGATTTACATGCATTGAGCTATGAACTCAGTGTGCCTTCAATCACCGTTGGAATCAGTCACAGTAAGGAGCACGTGTTGTCATGCTCCTTTTACACTTAATGCATTTCCGAGCCAGAAAAGGGTCAAGTCATGCACAGAAAAGTGACATTTTGTTAACACACATTTAATTTACATGTTTTTCTGTGTTTATGTTTTAGATTTGCCTTCAGATATTCATCTTCAGTGAAACCCATTTCCTGCTATGGATTGAGTACTTACATTGTAGAACTTTGACAACACCCAAATGATAAGCCTTCAAGACAAACAAACGAAAATCCAATTTGTTTAAAAATTCAGATCATTTATACCAATTTTATTATAGATTATTTTTTTCCCATATTAATTATCATATATGGTATTTTATGTCCTTTTTAATATTCAAAAAATAAAACAATAATGCATCACATATCTACCAGTATTTATTTATTATTCTTGCTAAACCAACAACAAGTACTAACAGGTGAGAAGACATTAACCTTCATGTGTCAGGTACCTTCTCCAACAAATTGCCATACGTCCATGTCACAGGAAATGTCACATTTGTGAAGTGGCGGCTATGACAATACAGCACCCAGCAGCTTTTTCCATATACATTTTTACATACACTGATTGAAAACAAATTTGTTACACTTTTACATGATTTGGGTGACTTTTTGGTTTCCAGGTTTCACAATGTTTGTAGAATCCAGTAACAAAGACACGTTTGTGCAGCTCCTAACCTCATAATAATATCAGCTACTTTCACTTATAAAATGCCTCAGGAACAATGATGGACTTTACAATTTTCAAACTACTATATATACTGTACATGTTGCATTGATGAGTCTGGTTAAGCTACATAATCACACAAATAAGGTGTTTGATCCCAGTACACTTCTTCTCGTGCACTCGTGTTCTTTATGCATTTCGCTCTTGCCTTTTAAACCCTGCTTTCTTTTTTCAAAATACCAGGTGTTAAGAAAGCCTCACATTCAGTCAAATGTTATTTCCGCTGTTTTTGTGAAATTAATGTTTCCACGTAATTGTCTCCAGGCAAGTGAATGAAACGGTGCTTGCCTGAATGTAGGAAGATTGCCGCAGACAAGCAAAAGGTTTTCATTAGCACAATTAACAGAGCGGGCATGAGTTACTCCTGTTGGGAAATGTAATTATCATGAGCTGTATGTTTTTAGATTCTAGTTTAACAGGTAATGTGGTTTAGATAAAAACGAAAGCAAATCTGTTGTCATGTATGTTGATAACACTTCAAGGAACTACTTAGATGATCTGGAAGAGGAGCAGTCTACATTTATATTAATAAAATTAAATGAACAGCTGATTCCAGCACAAAACTAAATCCGAGACATCCTTTGTACTGTTTTATTATTTACTTTTACGATTAGTATGGTTAATAACCTATAGGAATTAAATTGCAGCTTTTACATTTAAAAACATTCAGAAAAATTACCTATATTGTATGACACAAAATATTATTACCACTTAATGTATGGGAATTAATAGTACTAGAATTAGGTATTAATTAACTATTAAGTATTAATTAAGAGAAAAACATTACAGTTATGTATATTTATTAATATACATAATGAAATTATTTAAAATCATTTAATTGCTTTCACTGTGGTGGGTTGGCGCCCTGCCCTGGGTATCCCCTGCCCTGCGCCCTATGTGTTCTGGGATGGCCTCCAGGCTTCCCCGCGACCCTCACCAGGAATAAGCGGCATGGAAAATGAATGAATGAATAATTGCTTTCATTGTTGCAAGACCGGCCAAAATCCAGAACATCTGTCAGCATCATCATCAAGATGTTCCACCATGACCATCAAGATGACCCAGTATGAACATCCTGAAGATGACCCAACAAGACCAACATTAAGAACACCCACAGAAATTACAATATAAAAAGTCTAAAGTCCAGTTCTGGGTGTTCGTTTTGCACAAAAGATCCAAAATCACACTTTTGACCCTGCCATTTGTGTAAACAGTTTCAGAGTTAGGTATCACCCACTTTTGTGGGTGTTGTGAATCTTACTGGGCTGGGTTCATGTTGCACATAATGTTTTCAGAAATGGCCTTGAGGGGAAGAAACAAAAAAAAACTCTCCACCAACCTTCAAAACACAAGTAATCAAATATCGCCAGAAGGTATAAAACTCCCCCAGGAACCATTTTGGACTTGATTCAGTGTTACAGCACAGTTTCATCCTCTCTATATGCAGAATCAAGGAAAAATTGAAACATGGGATGGTTAGGCAAGATTTTAAAGGTGAAGCAGTAAAAATACAAATAATAAAAGATCAAGATCCCTTAGCAGTTCATTGACAAATAAATATACCAGAAAAGAGAACATTCAATAAGCCAGCACCAAGACAAAGAATGAGAATAAACTAAATGTACACAACAAACACTACAGTTGGAATTAAACACAAGAGATCTTAATAAGAAACCAGCCTTCTGGCTAACAAGCCAACACTTGTGGCATCCAGCTATTTATGGGCTTTCATTTCAACCTCAGTTCCATCTATAACATTTTATAATGTCCCCACCAGGGGCACCTGGCTTTATCCAGAGACCTAGATCCAGCTTCCTTCCGAGGATCCTAAGATAAAGAATACACTGGTGCTTGTTTACCCAGCACTCACAAACATGTGAACTAGGATTAACTGAAGCCTTGTAATAAATTCTAAACATGTCATCGATTGGACTGATGTATATGGCAGCAAACCAACATATTACAAAGATGGTGCACTAACAGAACAATACTGTATTACTTCAGATTAAAAAATAAACATTTTAACATACAGCACACAATACTATACAACAGTACCTAGGCAATTTAGCATTGTATAATGGAGAAACACAAATGATTATTTCATTAATTTATTTTAAAACCACTTGACCAAGATACGGCTCAGGAAAGGTTCAGGGAAAGGTCACACATCTGAAAGAGGGCAAACACAAAGCATTGCGCTCACACACTAACAGCAAATTTAATTCACCAATTTATCTAAACCTGAAAATGTCTGGATTATAGGAGGAAACAGCATATTCAGAAATGTGCAAACTCTAAAGACACAAAACAAAAGTTGAGTCAAACCAAATTTTTATGTATTATATTTTATTTTAACTTCACTTACTTCAGTTATTAAATTTTAATTTATTTTATTTATTTAAATTTCAGTTACACACACACACACACACACACACACACACACTTTTGTATCCAAATTTTATAATATATCAAACTTCTTCCCCATTTTTCTGTTATCTGCACTACAGCACAATTAGCATTTGTCTTACTAATTGAACAAAACATTAAACGATGCTGAAAATTGTTATGCCAGTCAGGATTCAGATATGAAATAGAAACTGCAAATTATTCCTCAAAATCCAAATTGTTCCTAACAGTTGACTGACCTCAAAAACCCTGAATTAATTGCATGACCACACATTTTAGCACTGTGAAGATGTCAGCACAATAGACACACACACAAAAAAAATTGTGGGGTGAAAGGGGGAGGGGAGTTTTACTGTTATAGGCCTTCATGTAACATTTCAAAATTTGTCATCAGTGTTGATGGCAGCATTTCCACAAGAATATTTCTTCAGTTAAATGAAAGGAAAAATTAAAGGCTCATATTTACAAAAATAAAGTCTACATTAGTTTTTAATGTGTTCATGAGGTGAAGTCCCTTTTTTCAATAGAAGATGGACGATGGGTCTTTATTAGAGGAGAGATATAAGAAAGAGAGAGAACAAAGTGAAATGAGAGAGAGAGAGAGAGAGAGAGAGAGAGAGAGAGAGATAGGTAGGAGAGAGGGAGAGAGAGAGAGAGAGGTAGAGGGAGAGAAAGACAGAGAGAGAGACAGAGAGAGAGAGAGGTAGAGGGAGATGGGGGTGGGTGAGAACAAGAGCTGGAAGCAGAGTGAGCAACGGTGACTGGCGAAGTGGAGAGGACGGACACATATCATTGAAGGCATTTCGCAGGAAGTATCAGGGGAAAATGAAAGTACAGTGAACCCAACCGTGTAGAATATACAAATTTGGTAAGTACAAGCGCTGGCTTTTCACAATGCTCTTTAAAACAGCAAAAAGATTTTAATACTGCATTATATCTAAATGACAATGTACCCAATCCTAGTCCTAAACAACATAATTGATTATCTGACGAATGTGTTATTGTGTGGTATCAAATTTATATGCTATTGAGCTGATGCTGAGCACAGGTAGTGTAGCATGTAACAGTAATGCCATATATTGCAAATTTGCCATGAATTCTCAAGAAATACAAAATTCTCACAGCTGCTCATGTAACAAAATACTGTAACCGTGTTTGCGTTCTGCTCTATAAATATAGTTGGTATTTGACAGTAAAGGAAGGATGTAATTAAATTGTTGCTGCAAAGATGCTTACAAGTTTGTAAGTTGTTGAGTGTTCTGTTTTCTGCTTGTGGTTTTATCCTAAATTGTTTACCAGCACTATTTTTTATTAAACATCTCCTTGTGTCGGTGAATCATTTGTCAGATCACTGTTCCTAATGGTTTAAAATTCACAGCCATGAATCACGCCCTACATGTAGTGAAGTTTGCTTAAATCCAGCAAGTATTTAAAAAGTAATATTAACTCTCATGTTAGTGTTTTCAGTAGCATGCAGAATATCTCACAGTATGCATCATTTAATGCAACAGGACACATGTTCCGCAGCTCTGTATTTTTATCATACTTTGCAGGGACCATATCAACATTGGGCGCTTCTCCAACTGCACCCCAGCTACTGTCCAAGCCACCCACGATTAAACTGGCAAAAGAAGTGGGGGGGGAGGTTTACTTCAGGCAAATGTGTGCATGGTCCCTGCTCCCAATGACACTGGGATCAGCAAAATGCATCCTCCCCTCACACCCCCATGACATACACACACAAGCACTCTCATTCCATGGACCATATTGCATCATCATCATCCTCACTGACAGAGTCTCTGCTGCCTGAGTGGGAATGACATGCAGAACGACACGCGGTGCACCACAGCATTGCCCTGCCCTGTCTTTTGTATCTTACACAGCACACTAGGGTGAAATTACAGAGGACCAAAACACCTCCGTGCTCTCAAGTCATCCTCAGAACTGCCAACAATACAAGTGCTATTTCACACTGTTCTGCTCTCGTGATGACTCATGCAGCAAGTAAGTAAATAAATGATCACATGAATAAACCTAGCGCTGTTGGGTATAAACTTTCTATGGACTGCTGCATTAATAACAAAAGACAAGTTATGCCAGGGAAATTTTCAAATGTGCTTCAAGGAGTATATGATTATAAATATATTTAAATGGTTGTAGACATATCTTAAAAATAATTTCAATTACCTGTATAAAAAATGTTATAGTATGTATAGCGGCTAAATAGGAAGGCATCTGTCTTATAAACAGGAGGTTGTTGATTCAAACCACATCTATCCCTATGAAACCTGGATGGATTGGATCCAGGGTGTACCCTGCCTTGTGCCTTAGGGTGCCTAGTAGGTTCCAGGTCACCATGACACTGCAAAGGATAATAAATGGATAGATGATTGGATAATAAATGGTTACTTGTCATACCTGTATGAAAATGAATGAGAAATACATTCATATGTGAGATAGTGACAATAAAACCACAGAACATTTCAGTCATATAATGTGTCAGTTATGCCAAAGCAGGGGGAGAAATGGACACTGAAAAAATGTTAAGCCCCTGTGGAATGTCAATCACATTTAATATTCAGTTCTGATATTTCTCCCACAGTACAATGTTAGACAGACAAAATAAGTGAGGGAGAAGAACAGCTTGGAAAATACAAATTCATCACTGTCTTCTTTGTTTGTACATCAAAAGGTCAGATATACAGCTCCTAATTTGGCTAAATCCTTGTATAAATGTTGCTTTCAGATATGATTGGAACATGAGGGTACCGGTAGTAGCTGTGCTCTCCAAGGACATTTAAAGTAAACATAATGCCATACACCAGGGGTGGGCAATCACAGTCCTGGAGGGTCACAGTGGGTGCAGGATTTTCTTTTAGCAAATTTCTACTTTTATTTGAACCTTAATCTTAATTAAACATTGACTTTAACCCAGAAATTTTCAACAAGTGTGATTTATTTTTCATAAGAATAAAAAAAATGTTGATGTTGCTTGTTATTTTTTCAAAGTCATAGTATATTCTTGATCTTTTAATTAATACATCCATCCATCTATCCATTATCTACTGCTTTTCTGGGGTTGGGTAGCGGGGGCAGCAGTCTAGGCAGAGAGGCCCAGACTTCCCTCTCCCTAGACACCAACTCCAGCCCTTCCGGGGGAATGCCAAGGCGTTCCCAGGCCAGTCGGGAGACATAGCTCCTCCAACATGTCCTGGGTCTTCCCTGAGGTCTCCTCCCGGTGGGACATGTCTGGAACACCTCCTCAGGGAGGCATCCTAGAGGCATCCAAAACAGATGCCAGAGATGCCAGAGCCACCTCAACTGGTTCCTCTCAATGTGGAGGAGCTAAGGGTGCGCCCTATCTCTAAGGGTGCGCCCAGCCACCCTGCGAAGGGAACTCATTTCAGCCGCTTGTATCCGAGACCTCATTCTTTTGGTCACGACCCAGAGCTCATGACTATGGGTGAGAGTAGGAACGTAGATTGACTGGTAAATCAAGAGCTTTGCGTTTCAGCTCCTTCTTCACCACAACAAAACTGTATATTGACTGCATTGTTGCTGCCGCTGCACCGATCCATCTGTCAATCTCACGCTCCATCCTTCCCTCACTCATGAACAAGACCCCAAGATACTTAAATTCCTCCACTTGAGGCAATATCTCTCCTCCAACCTGCAGATGGCAAACCACCTTTTTCTGGTCAAGAACTATGGCCTTGGACTTGGAGGTGCTAATTCTCATCCCAGCTGCTTTGCATTTGACTGCAAACCACCCCAGTACATGCTGAAGGTCTTAGCCTGATAAAGCCAACAGGACAACATCATCCACAAAAAACAGAGATGAAATTCTGTGGTCCCCAAACCAGGCTCCCTCCAGCCCTTGGCTACACCTACAAATTCTGTCCATGAAAATGATGAACAGAACCTGTGACAAAGGGCAGCCCTGCTGGAGTCCAACATGACTGGGAACAAGTCTGACTTACTGCCGGCAATGCAAACCACACTCCTGCTCTGGTCATACAGAGATTGGACAGCCCTTAGCAGAGGGCCCCTGACCTTGACCCTGTACTCCAAGAGCACCCCTCACAGGATGCCACAGCGGAAACAGTCAAATGCCTTCTCCAATTCCACAAAGCACATGTGGACCGGTTGGGTGAACTCCCATGAACCCTTGAGCACCCTAGTAAGAGTATAGAGCTGGACCAGTGTTCTACAACTGGGACAAAAACCGCATTGTTCCTCCTGAATCTGGGGTTTGACTATTGGCCTAGTTCTCCTGTCCAGTGCGCTGGCATAAACTTTCCTGGGAAGGTGAGGAGTGTGATCCCCTTGTAGTTGGAACACACCCTCCAGTCCCCCTTCTTGAAAAGAGGGACCACTACCCTGGTTTGCCATTCCAAAGGTACTGCCCCTAATCGCCATGCTACACTGCAAAAGCATGTCTGCCAAGACAACCCCACAACATCCAGAGAATTAACGTACTCAGGGTGGATCACATCCACCCTCCATGCCCTGCCACTGAGGAGCTTGTCGATTACCTCCATGACTTCAGCCTGGGTGATGGACAAATCAACCTGTGAGTCCTCAGCTTCTGCTTCCTCTACAGAAGATATGTCGGTGGGGTTGAGGAGATCCTCGAAATACTCCTTCCACTATCTGTCAATATCCCCAGTCAAAGTTAATAGCTCTCCACCTCCACTGTAAACAGTGTTGGCTCAACACTACTTTCCCCTCCTGAGGTGCTGAACGGTTTGCCAGAATTTCCTGGAGGCTGACCGAAAGTTCATGGCCTCACTGAACTTTTGTGTGACCACCTGGGTTGCAGTCCACTTAGCCTGCTGGTATCCGTCAGCTGCTTCAGGAGTCCCACAAGCTAACCATGCTTGATAGTACTCCTTCTTCAGCTTGACGGCATCCCTTATTTCCGGTGTCCACCACCAAGTTCTGGGGTTGCCACCATGGCAGGCACCAGAGACCGTACACCCACAGCTCCTTATGGCCATGTCAACAATTGATTTGGAGAACAAGGTCCACTTGGACTCAATCTCCCCATATGGTCATAAATTGGATGACTCAATTACAAAGTCAATCATTGACCTCTGGCCTAGGGTGTCATGGTTCCAGGTACACTGGTGGACACCCTTTTGCTTGAACATAGTGTTTATTATGGACAAACATTAGCTAGCACAGAAGTCCAATAACAAAACACCACTTGGGTCCAGATAAGAGAGGCCATTCTTCCCAATCACGCGTCTCCAGGTATCACAGTCATTGTCCACATGGGGGTTGAAATCTCCCAGTAGAACAATGGAGTCCCCATTCAGGGCTCCTTTCAGCACGCCTTCCAGACTCCCCAAGAAGACTGGGTACTCTGCACTGCTATTTGGCCCATAGGCACAAACAACAGAGAGAGACCTATCCCATACCTGAAGGCACAAGGAAGCAACCCTCTTGTTCACCGGGGAAAACTCCAACATATGGCAGCAGAAATGGAGAGCTATGAGCAAGCCTACCCCAGCCTGCCACCTCTCACCATGTGCAACTCCAGAATAGAAGAGAGTCCAGCCTCTAGCCTGACTATCTCTAGCCGGTATTGCTCGACCTCCTGCACAGACACTAGCTCCTTCCCCCCCAGAGAGGTGACATTCCATGTCCTGATAGCCAGATTCATTGTCCAGGGATTGGGTTGCTGAAGCCTCCCCCCAGGACTGCCACCCAATCCACAATGGACCAGCCCCTTATGCTCCTTCCTGAGGGTGGTGGGCCAAGAGGAAAGTGGGCCCACATCAATCTTTTGGGCTGAGCCCGGCCACCAGATGCTCGCCTGCATGCCCCATCCCCAGGCCTGGCTCTAGGGTGGGGCCCTGGTAATGCCAATTTGGGCAATGTAAAGCTCTTTGATGGTTTTATATCCATAAGAGGTTTATGAACTGCTGTTAGTCTGGCCAGTTTTAGGGTCATTCGGGCACTCAAACCTCTCCACCACTTTAAAGTGGCAGTTCGAGGAGGGGCTGTCAATCAATTTCTTGATAATAATCACTTAAATCACCGCTCCTGATTCATGGTACTTTGTCATTGTCACCTGTCCACCTTATGTTATTGTTCATTTATTATTAAAATTTGTGTACAATTAATGATTACTAGTGTGAATTAAAAACCACACTGATTTATCCAGAAATGTTCTGCTCTGTTTCTGCAGTTAAAGTTATATTGTAATGTGTGTTTTTAAGCACAAGATTGTCAACATTCTTCTTTTTAATGTTAATTTTCTCTTAATAAATGAAAAGAACTAAGTACTTACATATGCAAAGGGTCAAGAATATTGTGAAGAAGCAAAAATGTAATTGAAATTTAATTAAAGTAGTTGGCAAATTAAATTGAGTGAATTGGCTGAAACAAAAGCCTCGCCCACTGTCGCCCTCCAGTGCCGTGATGGCCCACCCCTGCCATACACAGCTGAAGCAAATTAACAGTGATAAATCAATTTTTCCAGCCGAGTGGATACGCACAAACCTCCGATCAACACATAAAATGCCAAGTGTCATCTGGACTAGTGTAAAGCCCACCTCCGTTAGACTCTGGAAGAAAAGAAATGTGCTCTATCATAGTTTGCCATTTGGCAGTCTGACAGAAAAATCTGGATTTGGTTCAGGAAAGCATTACCTGCCTGAGTGTACAATACCAGTTGTAAAGTTTGTCAGAGTAAAACTAATAATCTGGGGTTGCTATTCATGGTTTGGGCTAGTCTTGTTGGTTCTAGTAGAACAGAAATATTAACGACACAACATACAATGACTTTATAGCCAAATTTAAGCTTCAGAGTTTGTGTTAATAATTTGGCCATTTAATTTAATGTATAAAAATGTACACAAAGAGGGCCACAAAGAAATAGTTTACTGTGATGTGCTATATTTTCCACCTTGCTGCAGGGACCAATTTTGCAAACAAGACACAGCTGTGGGCAACTGGGGAGGTTCAACAGCATATGGTCCATTAGTATCTTCCATTCAATGCTTTGCAGTAGGGTTTCAGAGTTGGCAGTGAGTTTAGCTCATTCTATAGCTTGGCTAGTCTAGTGCAGTTGGTTAATCTGCAACCAGCCTTCTGTCCCTGCTCCTTTTTATTTATTTTGCCAGTACCCAGTGGAGTTATCTGTAGCGATGGTCAGAGAAAGCCTTGTTGAAGCACTGAGGCTTTCCAGCCAATTGTGTTGCAAATGTATTCATTACCTGAAGCTTCTAGTGCACCCTTGGGACACCTCTTAAGATAAGGGCTGCAAGGTGTTAACAATTGCTATGGTGTAATGGGTAACATGCTGATTTTTAGTCTCTTAAAATGCATGTGTTTGAAACCTGTTTAAGACAACAGAGTTCATGTTACTGTGTATTCTATACTACTAAATATATTAGCATAAATTTTAAAAGTCATTGTCATTATCTAAATTTTACATCTATTTATGTTTGTTGAAGTTGTACATAAAATGATGCATGGGTACTAATAAGTGATCATTCTGAGATGCTAATTAATGGGTTTGGTGTATGGTAATGATTTTTTTAATTAGAGCAGAGAGAAGTGAAAAGGTGCACAGAACAAAGATACCAATGCTTACAAAAGTGCATTTTTTCTAGAGTGGGGAAGCAGAGGTTGTTCTTTTTCTACAAAAAATTTTACCAGCTTTGGAAATATCTTGTTTACAAGGAGCAGATAATATTAGTGTACACTAAACCTTGTAGGCCAGGTTAAACAAATGGGGGTACAGTGATTTGTGCGGTGCCCCGTATTATTGGTGGGTCAACGTTTCTGGGGATGTTTGGTTCTTTTAGGTATCACTGTATCTCCACGACAGCATCTGCTGTCACACTGTCAGTCTGCCTGCTGTCCTCCACTCTAGCCTGTATGTGGCACCGTAGATTTTAACCTATGAACTAAAGACGAAAGCTTTTTTGTTAGTTAATACAGAAATTAAGTGGTGTGTAGAAGCAATACAAAGAAACTAATAAAACACACCAGCGGAGTTTGCAGGTTTCATATTTGGAAATTATGTTGATGGTGTTAAGAAGTAGGTCAATGATGAGCCTGATGGTGCTATTTCAGAGGATCTCATAATACCAGAAAACTCTGCTCTAAGCCTTTTATTGGTCTCTGTAGCTCTTTGATGGCTCCAGAAACCCAAGGTCTTAAACCCTTGATCCAGCAACGTGGCCAAGGTTGAAATGCTAATTGTTTCAACATCTGAGTCTTTCTCTCAATTATCTCCTAAGGTTCTCAGCTCAAGGTTGACATATCCTCCTGTACTGAATGTTCAATCATTTCTAAAAAAGGTATGCTCTTAGACCCTGACACCCTCTTCTTCTCTGATAGGTTACATCATTAAAAACTGGCCACAGTCTTAGGCACTCACCTATATGGTTACTTTCATTTCCTGTCAGATTGTGTTGGTAATGATTTTATTGCAGCTCTTAGTTCTCACAAGGCATAATGTCACTGTAACGTGAGCAGCGGCCCACCGAGTGTCCACCTCTTAAGATTTAGTGTGGGATGTCCTATTCACTTCTTTACCTGCACAAGCCTTTTCTTAGGACAGAATAGAACAGTCAGTTATACATACAAGGGGAAATAATGACAGTAAGTACAACAGTAGTGTATGTGAAAAAGCTACATATTAATCACAGGGTAAATACCTTTGCTCTTATGCTTGAACTGAAATATCCCACCATCTCTCTTGCCCCAGTGCAGATGTCTGTAAGACCAGGGGTCTGCTCCAGTGCTTTCTTTATCACTAAATTTAAGGCATGTGCTGTCCAAATCACATGCTTCAGTTGGAGGTCCCCCTTACACATGCGCCATCATGTTTGCAGCAGTATCTGTGGCAATACAGACCACCTTATTCCCCATTCTTCCATAAGGGAGGTTTTTACTGCTGCAATAATTTCAGCAGTGTGGCTGTGAGGGAATTTACTCACTCCCAAAAGCATAATGTACAGTTTGTTGTCATCTACGAAATGACACATCACTGCTAAGTATATGTCCATACTAATGCAGGTTCATATGTGTGAAGTGAGGCTTATCGGAGTTGCCCTTTGAATTTTGCCTTTAGCCTTCCCTTTTGTCTCCTTATATTTGGACTCCACCATCACCTTTAGAGCCTAAAGGTCAGAAGACAAGTGACTGCCTGCCTAGCAATAAGTGTGTTTTCCTCTATTTAAAATTTGTCATGCACACCTGCCAGTAGAAAGAATATAGGTAGGGACCAGTTTGTTAACTCCCTGAACCCCTCATCCTCCACTATTTCAAATTGCTGTAAATCATGACCATGTTCACTAGGTCCTTATTCATATCTACATTTCTTGATGCTATGACAAAACACAATGCCAAAATTGTCAATTAACTGATTTGCTTTTAAAACAGTATGCTTGCCTCTTTGTTATCAGAAAGGGTGCAGTGCACTTTCATTTATTTTCATTCCCTCCCTACAGTGTACTGTCTATTTGAAATTGATTAAAAAGGCTTTTTGTGTCAACCTTAAAAAATGTTATGTGGCATGAATGAAATTCCATTCTTCATGTCTTTTAAGTGTTTTCTCTTAGAAACCCATACGTTCAATGCAATCTGATCAGAGTGGGTTCCATTCTAATTTAGGTTATTATGATACACCTTGTTTTTGATTATTATTGTTATTATTGTTATTATTATTATTATTAGTGTTTTCATGTCCTACAATCCCAAAAGAATGAGTCATTACATCCTTCACTATGAACACCAATGAGAAGTCACTTAGAGTGTTATAAATCAATTATGCTCTCCCAATGACTAACCACTTATGTATACAAAAATGTCTATATACAAAGTGAATGAACATTAAATACTGACTTGCAAAAATTACACCATTGTCAAATGTGAGTCATGATCAAACAGTATTAAAAAGTTATTTTTACTCAGAAAAAGGTAGTGAAACTGTAAGTACATAATTTTCTCATAATAAATTTCTAAACGTATTATGTAGTGTTACAGTTTCTTTCAAAATATCATGTTACAGCTTTTTGCATAATATTTGAAAAAGTGTGAATAAACTTGGTTGTGATAGTTTTAAATGAATCATTTTTGAATGTGGTAGCAAATACAGTAATGTCTTTTTCAGGTGCTTCTTTTCCTGAAACATGGACTACTTCAGCTGAAGCAGTGTGCCCACATTTGAGGGCAATCTAAGTAAAAGGTAATTGTTTTACCACTACAGGACAAACAGGACAAACACATCCAGAGATGTCGGATCATGATGACCTCAACAAAATGGGGGTGCACTGGAACACTTCTGACAGCTACCAGTTCAATCCGGCCAGTGTGATTGTCTCCGTGGTCTTCTCATTAATTTTCCTTTTGGGAACAGTGGGCAACAGCTTGGTGTTGGCTGTGCTCCTCCGCAATGGTCAGATGGGCTACAACACCACCAACCTTTTCATCCTCAACCTTAGCGTGGCAGACTTCTTCTTCATCATCTTCTGCGTGCCCTTCCAGGCCACCATCTACTCACTGGAGGGCTGGGTGTTTGGGTCCTTTATGTGCAAGGCCGTCCACTTCTTCATCAACCTCACCATGTATGCCAGCAGCTTCACCCTCGCCGCAGTTTCTGTTGACAGGTAGCTCCTCCTGCTTCCCGAGTCTCCCACTACCCTCCATTCCCAGCCTCCTTTGAAGTTTGTTTTTTTTTACAGCACCCCCCTCATCCTTTTGTTTAGTGGTACGCTCCACTGAATGAGTGTTGTTCATGTGACTATTATGCCTTACACCATAATAACACCAATTTCATACATTAATGGAGGGGTATTAGGTCATGTGTATTTGAAGAGTAATCATGGAAATAAAGAATGTTAGGCTGAACAAAGACACTAACAAATCTAACCCTGTACATAAATGTCAATAATAATTATTATGACCTTTAGATTTCACATGGAAAAAATAAGTAAAAATAAGTAAACAGATATCTTAAAGATTTAAATAAGCAGGAAGATACATTTTCACAATTACAAACCAGCATAGTTTTACAGGCATGGTGGAGTTGCTATTTATTTATTTACTTACTGAAAATTGTTTTAATTATGTAAAGAAGAACAATTATTTAAAAATGATAATATTTAAAAATATTTTATTCTTACAGAGGTTTAATAAGCCCTAACATGTGTAGAGCAGAATATATGGATATAATTCTCATATGTTAAGTTTTGGCAGACAGTGAGATTTCTTTTTCCAAATACAGAACTATGTAGGGTGCAAATTGTTGAGGGATGGGAGGGATTTCTCTGCTTCTGCTTTTGACATTCCCCTGTTCTGGTCATTAATTCTTCATCTCCAAAGTGGGTGCCTTTTTATACCTGCTACTGGTCCAGTTGAATTAGATAAATACTGAAGGCAGGACTGAGTTCTGCATTAACCAATCAGAAAAGAATTGCCAATACATAAACTGCTTTATGGTGCCATTAAGTTTAGTTTTTGTTAGTTTCATCACTGCCCCAGCACTGAGCACGAGTATTCATTTGGGTGCTGGAGCAAGACAGTCCCACTGTTCTATTAACCATGTGATCCTTAAAAGTCATTAAACGTCAGAAAATGCCATCCAATTTGTTGTATAGTCCTCCCTCCGCACCATCCACCACAAGCTTGCAAAGCAGCTGTTGAGAAGTACAGATAGCACAGTTACTGTGTATGGTAGACACTTGGCACTGTAACTCGCAGAAAAATTATATAACTATCCTGACAATACATTTCCTGTGTCTGACAGTAAACAGTCTTGCTGAAATTTATTAACATATTAAACATTAACTTTGGCCTGCTAAGCAATGGTAAGGTAAAACAGAGGCAACAAACCTTTGAATCATATTTCACAGCATAAATTTACAGAAAATGGCGAAAAAATGATGATGAAAAGATGAGCAGGTGTAATGACACTACTTTCTACAATGAAAATAAGTAAATATTTTCTGTAGTTTTATCATGCAGATTCTGAATATGCTGTGTATTTGATGTTATCTAAATGTCTACATTGTCCTCCTCTCAGTTTTTTTATTGCACTCTGAAATAAAGAGACTGCATATTTAACTCTTAGTTTATCTGTAGGGGATATACATCAGTTAGTCATAACATTTTCACCACCTGCCTAATAATGAGTAAGTCCCCCTTTGCCACCAAAACAGCCCTGACCCATTGAGGTATGCAATGGTATCTGACACAATTTGTGCTACAGGAGATCTTATATAGGATCGGACAACAAGGGCCAGTCTTCGCTCTCCATGTGCATCAGTGTGCCTTGGCTATTCATGACAAAATGGCACAATTAATATGTTAATATATGGGGTTTAACAGTTGTCATGAATGGGAGGAATGATGAAAAAGACATTAATTAAACTTGACTGTCGGTATTTGAAAGTTCAAACAAATGTAATATTTTGACTTTTCTGTCAAGGTATCTGGCTATTCGCTACCCTCTGCGTTCCAGAGAACTCAGGACTCCTTGCAACGCAGTGGTGGCTATGGTCATCATCTGGGGACTCTCTCTGGTTTTTGCTGGGCCCTATCTGAGCTACTATGACCTTATTGATTTTGACAATGGCAACGTGTGTGTCCCAGGCTGGGAAGAGTACGACCGCAAAGTGCTGGACACCTGCACCTTTGTGTTCGGCTATGTCATCCCGGTGCTGATAGTGAGCCTCTCCTACACCAGGACCATCAAGTTCCTTTGGACAGCTGTGGACCCCCTGGATGGCATGACTGAATCTAAGAGGGCGAAACGCAAGGTCACCAAGATGATAATTATTGTCACAGTACTCTTCTGTATCTGCTGGCTGCCTTACCACGTGGTCATTTTGTGCTACCTGTACGGAGACTTCCCCTTCAATCAGACCACCTATGCCTTCAGACTGCTTTCACACTGCATGGCATATGCCAACTCCTGCCTCAACCCCATTGTGTATGCTCTTGTGTCCAAGCACTTCCGCAAGGGCTTCAAGAAGGTGTTCAGCTGTCTTCTCAGCAAGAAAGCCAGAAACAAGGTGCATGTGGTGCACGCTGCCAACACAGCTCCTGGCTTTGAGGCTGGCTCCACCGAGGTTTCCCACATGCATGAAGAGAATGCCTGTCAGAACGTTTGTGAACCGGGAGCCCGCCTCGTGGCAGCTCCGGACAACACTGGGCTCACGATCACGCTGCCTTTTCCAAGACAATCCTGAATGACTGAGGCAAGTGTTCCTCTTCAGAACATTTCCTTCAGGACAAGTCAATGCCTTTCATATGAATAGTTGTCCTTGTTTCTATACTTATAGGAAAAGGGAACAAGTCTCTGAAAAGGTTTCAACAATGGTAAAATGAAAATCAATTTAAATCCACAAAAGATCAAATTTTCTCTCTGCTGAGATATGATTCAATGTAGCAGTTGCAGTGAAGACAATTTTTGGTCACTAAAGGCAGTTCAGAAAAGACGAACACAAATAGCTGGTGTGAAAGAGCTGCTGTATGAGAACAGTTCACTGTATTCTGTCTTAAAAATGGCCAGTGGTGAAATGTTGTGATTCAGCTTCTTAAATTGATAAGGTTACTCAAGGACACTTCTTTGAAGTAGGAAGACATGGATAAAGCATGCTACACAAAAACAGCTCTGTACCAAAAGGTAACTTTTTCAGAAGCCAAGTGCAGTCATAGAAAATACCGTGTTTGTGGTTAGGTTAACTGAGAACAGAATGAGAAAAAAAAATGTTCTTTGTATTTTGCCTTTTTTCCATTGTCTATTTCTGATGGGATGATGTGTTCACATTCTTGGTACGGCTATTTCCGGTTTTGATGGTAGCAGACAGCCAAATCTTGTAGTTGGATTAGGAAAGACAGGAGTCAGTATGAATCTTTTCTGGAATATACCCTGATACTTTGTAGCTTCTTGCCTCACAAAGATCTTGGGCAACCTCAGAGTGCCTTTTCTAAAAAACAAAGCTGCTTTGCATAATCATTTCCATGGGGTTCATAAATGCCTTATTTATTTCATTCCCTTTGTGTTCAGTACACTTTCAATTTATCTGAATGCAATCAGCTTTGAACTGCCTCCAACCTTCTGTAGAACAGCATCCCTAACAACAGAACAGCTCTGCTACATTGCACTGGTTTTTATTAACAAAAGACAGATAATTTCATAGAACACCAAAGCACTTTGCAAATTTAATTTCATCATCTCTTCAGGTCTTTGGGTTGTATGCACTAGTACTTGCATGTGATTGTCTGATAATGAGTGTGGCTTAAAGTCCCTTACCATTTTTAACAAGTCACAAGATGTAATAAATTATGTTATATACAATAAGTTATATTCAAATAATAAGACATTGCATATTGTTATGTGTTCGGTTATTTATTGTATGTTTGTATTTAATATATAATGTCATATTTATTACATGGGGCTAGAAATATATAACACCTGTGTTAACAACAACAGTACAAGAATATCTGTAAAATTGATACTTTAAATTATTTTGTTTTGTTGTTGTGCTTGTTTTTCATGCTAAATATATTTTACAGATGAAAGATGTTTATATAGTCAAAGCTACTCTTGTGTTTCAATGTTTTGATGTAAATAATGTACAAATGTGTGTTAATAAAATAATTTTACAGGCATGTAAGAAAACTGCTTTCTATTTTGTTGATAATTACAAAATAATTATTACTGGATATTAAGTCTCAAAATTAAACACATCATTCGACTGACATTTTCATTTTAAAATGCAAATTAACAGTACACTAATAGTATGCAATATATTTCTTTCACAGCACTAAGACATTGTCTACTGTGTCAAGATAAGCATACACTCCTTCGTTAAATTTCACCATTTACCTGATATTTACCACTACAACACTTATTGTTATAGTTGTTCACATGATGGCTTTACATTTGTTGCACGGATTTCTCATATATGTTGTTTAATGTCTTTCATGACACTTTCAGCTATGACTGAAAGAGACCCCTTTCCACTCAAGGTTTCGGTAAGCTGATTGAACATTTTTTGTGAATAAAATGGAATTAGCTCATTCATTCTGTTTCATTTAATGAAATGTAATATGCAGTCTTTGTTATTTATGTCTGTCATCTCACCTATTGGAATTTATTCCCTAAAAGGTTACGAGATAATTTCAATTCAAACCCAAAGTGCAAGCTGGGTAAAGGTCAGCTCAATAATATGGCAGATACATACACGTTAACAATTTTATGTTAGGAGGTGGTTTACTAATGTAGGTAATTGTTGAAATTCTGCACCTTCCTGAAGCCATTAGGTAAAGTATTGAAACATGCCTTAGAATTGGGAATTATATCCACCATCAATTCAATTTATTTTGATATAGTGCCTTTACCAGTTGCCCCAAGGTACTTCCATGAAATGACAATACAAAACACGTATGTGGTGTTAGGGTCAGACAACAATGGAGGAGAAAAAACTCCACGGCAAGTCAATTGGCTGCTAAGTCTGCATGAGCAAATTAACATTATAAACCAAAGAACTATCTGACTCTGTAAATCAGTATGAAGTTCATTTGTGTTCCTGTTCCATATGTAACCTGGGCAAAATGATAGGACGTTTTGAGTGAAGATTACAATCACAATATTGGAGTCAGGAGGTCAATACAGCATCCACATGTCCACATCAGGCAGATATGCGAGAAGAAAATGGTAAAAATGGGTCAATTATGTTTGTTTTCTTCAAAAACGTTTATACCTGCAGTATATAGAGCTTTCCTACACATTTTTGTTTATATCATATAATTTTTGCTATCAGGCCATACTGTTTGATATGCTCATAAGCACAGTAATTAAAACCAAGAACAACACCTGCATAACGAGGCCCCATTCACTCAGCACATAGCAACATGCGCACATGACTATCCTGATCCTTTTTCAATTGCCACACTTTCTTGGTTTCTTGATGAAATCCATCTCTTTGCCATTGTTTTCTTTGTGTGCTTAATTATTGCCAATGTGCTTACATGGTGAGCAGGTTTTCTGATTTTCCCAAGACATGTGCTTTTCTATCAATTTTCCTGTTCCCTTGTGTTTTGTTTGTTTGGATTTTTATCTTTCAGTTGTAGTTTTGCTTTACATTTTATTCATTTGGCAGACGCTTTTATCCAAAGCGACTTACATTCCACATACGGGTTACATTGAGCCAGCACTGGGTGTCTTGCTCAAGGACACACTTGGTGGCCTAGGATTCAAACCAGGAAGCTTCTGCATCCCAGCCTGATGTTCTACCCATTGAGCCACCAGGTACAAATATAAGCAAATGAACAGCATTGTTACACTGGCAGTTCTAACCGCTTTAGTTTTTAATGGGTCTATATAATGGAGAACCTGGCAAACCATTGCTTCATAGTTATGTTCAATTTCATTGCCTCTTGTGATATATATTAAATTTGCATTATGATTTGTATACATAATTAGTTTTTTTCAATTTAGCCCAATTTAAGTGCTGAACTATAATAATACTTTCCTTCAAATTCAGTTGAGGAAGTCTAATTTGGTTTAATGCATCCATCTCTATGTCAATAAGGATTTTAAAGTCAGGTAATTTAACAATTTTATCTAACTTAATTAAATCAGAGAGGAAATAAGTAGCTATAGACACGTCATACTGGGGAGTTTGTATGCATACAAAAACAATGTGTATGTGTGAGTCAGCTACAGTATTATACAGCATAGCTTTAAAGGTTTGAAAGTTAATCAGTTGTTTGATTTGATTATTCATGAACATTGCTGCTAGGCTACTCCCATGCCCTCAGCAACAAGCTTTGTGTGAAAATGTAAATGCATTGGGAGAGGCTTCAACTATAAGGATTGTGTTGGCGGATCCAAAACAAGTTTACGTCATTGATCAAAAATACCCCAATCTGGGCATTTGATGCTTATCACAATACTTCTAAAATCCTCTTTTGGTTCTGTCATTCTGAAGCATTTAATTTATGATGTGGGGAAAAAGTGAATTAAAAAATTTCACCATACATTTGCAACATAAAATGTGAAGAAAGAGAAGGGTCCAAATGTAATGCTCCACGGGTAAGGGAGGCAAGGAGGCGAGGTTTGAGTCTAATGGGCAAAGGGTTTAATGGATCCAAAATAAAGGCAGGGGCACACAGAGGGCTTAAACATCAAACAATGTAGCAAAGGCAAGGAAAATTCAGGGCTTACAAAAGGTAACAAGGTTCAAGGTCTAACATACAATAACACTATTTCAGTTACACAATCACAACAACGGGGCAGGAACTGAACCAAGAGGGGGGTCTATACAGGAACACTAATGGGGCATAAGGAGACAGGGCTGGCAAGAGATAACGAGAAGATAATTAGGCAGGAGAGGACAGAAGGAGCATGAGAGGCGGAACGTGACACTGAATACTTCATGAATGCACAGTATGCACAAATTCAAACAGGTGAAACAGATGGCATGCTATAATTGAATTACAAGAGTTATTTTGGCCATACGTCTATTCACATTAGGAGGACCAGTCCATGACAGTAGGAAACAGAGAGATATTGATTTCACAGAGACTCCCTGAAGTTATATCATATTAGTAATATCTTGAATTTGCCAGCATTGTGGTGTGGTGGTTAGCACTGTCACTTCCCACCTCTGGGTCTGGGGCTTGGCTCCTGCCTTGGGCCTGTGTGCGTGGAGTTTCATGTTCTCTCTGTGCTTGGTGGGTTTTCTCTGGGTTGTCTGGTTTCCTCCCAAAGACATGTGGTAGGTTAATTGATGTTTCCAAATTGCCCTGTGTGTGCTTGGGTGAGTCCAACGACAGATGGTGTGATGCATCAGTTGCTAGTCCTTCAGTGCCATTGTCTTTGCTGTCCAGTGGACTCTGCATTAGTGCAGGACTAATGCTAGCTAGTAGTAATATCTTGAATTTATAGTAAACAATACCTTTTCATATTGTGTAATATTAGCAGCTAAGTAGAAAAATTCATAATCTTTTTTTTTTTTTACTCTTACCTTTTTTCCATCTTTACCAAAAAAAAAAAAAAAAACTTAGAAATGTAGCATTTGGACTGTGATAGCAGAGCATCTTTCCAGACAACAAAGGAACACATTGCTGTTTTTCCTCTTTAGGATTTAGCTCCATGTAATGCAATTTCATGTTAGGATTAGGGATGCTATGACAATTAACCCCCAGTCCCCCCCAACTGGTGCCCACGAGTAGACCTTCTTGACATACAACCAGAACAAGTCATGCATAAACCACACTAGACATGTTACATGTAAAATGTTCACAAATTACTGGCCTTATTTTCTCATTTAAACCCTAATGTAAAATGCACTGAATTTAAGGGGATAAAGTGGAACCTATAAAACATCACTCCTTTCCCTCTTCTGTTTCTACTCTGCTAACACAGAGGTTACACATATACAAAAGCACAGTGCACATAGAAGGCAGAAAGTACAAGGTCAAGAAATCTAATGGGGGTGAACGTTTATAGTACTAGAAGCTAATGCCACTCTTTTTTGTGGGCAGGGTTAAATAGAGGGGTGAAAGTGAAATGAAGATTAAAGCATCTCCTTTCACAACTATTTGACAAAGGCAGTGCACAACAGCAGTTCAAATACACTCTTGCCAGGCAGAGAGAAACAAGGGGAATCCAATGCATCTTCCACTATAACAATGGAATGGGCACTCAACCTTTTTGACTGTTCAGACACTGAAAAATTATATATACATGTACAATTACATATATACACACACACACACTGGGAGTCAAAAAAGAATTGGTCAGAAGTTTGCATGCTGACATACATGAAAATATGAATGTAAAAACAGGTATACAAAACTATTGGTGCTTTATAGTATTTAGTAAGACCTCCCACAATCTTGATTATCTCTTTACATCACTTTGTTTTGCTTTTAGAAAGACTTTTTAAACAATCTAAAGTTACTGGTTCCCGTGATTTTTTTTTTACTATTGTCCAGTCCATTGTATATTGAGTTATCCTGCATCCATTGATCATTGGCACAATTATTGTGGCTTTTGAGCATACAGACAAATCTTTCCTATGCAGCCAGTACAAACCCAAAGGAAATTCAATTCAATTCAATTTATTTTTATATAGCGCCTTTCGCAACAGCATGCCTCAAAGCGCTTTACAGAGAA
>JABJVR010047447.1:0-27640 GCA_025773905.1 Chitala chitala | reverse complement strand
TACAAACAACACGAGTTTAATAAATTACTGGTGTAATCTGCACTATTTGTTCTCTACTATCACATATCTCGCTTTATCATCTGTTGCAGGTAGCAATCTTGCCGGAGTATTTGTTACACGTAAACCATAAACAAAAGTTGCTAGAACTTACCGAGATTGGCATATGCAGCTGTCAGAAAACTAATCAAAATAATATATAGGTCTTTAGTTAAAACAATTGCCATCACGACCTACTACAATTTTAAATGTGATAAATGAATAGGGTACAAATTCAGAGTGGTAGCCATACTGGCAAGCTGTTGTTATGATGCCCATGGCAACAAAAATTAGCGTTGACGACGTGTGGCAGCTCGAGAGGGAACACGTTCGCTTCAGAACCGGAGCGATCTGGCACAGTGACGCCTAGCGGCACTTCCCAATCAATGGACCACTGTAGGAATGGATTCAGATGCAAAACAGCCGAAAACAGGCAGAGATACAGCACGATCCAGAATACTATTAGAGTAAACTTTACTCCGGTTATATTCACATAAATAATTACAAAATTAGCAGTACAGACAGAAGAAATACCCACAGTTGTATGTGTAAACTCATGTTCAAAATAAAAAAAAATCTTCTGCTCTCTCTCTCTTTTTCTCTCTCTCTCTGTCTTTCTCTCTGTAATTTTTATGTTTACACTGTTCGTGTGAGTGTCCTCTGTATGCGGTATGCTACGGTTTCCTGACATATTTACAGACATGTAGTAAAGGTGAGTTGGACACAATACTCTTCAGTGTAGTTTCTGAACGGGTACCATTCTTTACGATATTGGGGCTCTAAATCCACCGGTTCCAAATCTAAAATTGGTTGGTATTTCACGAAAGCTGTTTAAAAAGACATCCCAGACGCCAGGTGGCGCTACGTCACAGCGTAACGTGTACAAAAGCGTACACCACTGTCTTTATGTATTACACATGTCGCAAAAATTTGTCTGTCAGCGGGGAGCATGAATTAAATTAGTTCTTTTAAAATTGAGTAGAGTGGCGTCTGAATATAAATAAAATCAAAATGCCTTTGATCGACGAATTGGAAGAGTGTGATTTACTTTATAAAAACGCAGGGGATGAAGTACATATCAATGTTAAAACCACAATCTCCCTTGTTATTAAAAACTTAAAAGAGTGTGTGAGGTAAATTAATACTGACTTTACAGTTTTAAGTGTCTTCTGTTGTTTTTATAAAATCAACACTGTTTGAAAGAATTACAAACACAACGTGACCGACTATATGAGTCTACCTTTGTACTTTTCTCAATACTCAGGAGCGACGTGAAGCGGCGCAAGGAGAGAAATATTGACGATGCGTTAAAGCTTCTGAAAAAGGTCCCAAAGGAGCATCTGAAGTCTCTAGAGATCAAGTACATCCATCCCCTTGTACATGTAGTCTTCTCTGTGCAGTTGGAGTGTTTGCATATATCCACAGCCTTTCGTAAACTGGACCAGGTAACAATTTCAGTTAACTCGTTCTCTTGTTAGTTCGGTATCATGTTCAACATCACAATATGAATATGTTAATTAATTTTTTCTTGCCAATAATAACTCTTTACAGATAATGCAAGAACTTTCGGATGTCAACTATATTGTTGTCTTTGAAGAGATGCAAAACTGCCTGAACTCCGTGATTGATTCCAGTGAGGTACCAGTACCGACGACGAATGGTTTAGTTTCCTTCAGTCTGTAGGGGCTCGTGTTCAATACCATATTTTCTCTTTGACAGATACAGAAAGAGAATGGCCTTCAAACAAGTAAGTATCATTCTAGGTAGTTAGGATTCTTCTTTTTAATCAGAAGCATAATATTTTACTATAAGTGATGCCAATATTTCCTCTGACTGAGGATTGTAGATTTCTTTCTTCCCCTTTTATTGGTTCATGTTTTCCATGTGAGCAGTATGTATGTACCTCGAGGACAGTCGCATGGGCCACGAGGTCCTGAAGCAGGCTTTCAACAGAGTGGTCTCTAAAGTAGACGAGACCTTTTCCAACATTATGGAGCAAGAGACCTCAAGAAATGGACATCTGTCTTATGCTGCTGTCAAGGTCAGGCTCAAAACATTGGCATGGAATTCATGACTTCTATGGAAGTCGGGCAGTGTTACTTGCAGATGAGTCAGTGCCCTACACAAATGTCAGCTACATTGCAAGGCCAGGAACATTAACCCACTCCTCAGACGCAGCACGTCCAGAGGTTGGCTTTCTGAATGTTGTTAACATAAGGCTTATCAGAAACAGACTATTGCACTACTGGCACTAGTTTTAATCTAGTTGTAATGAAACATACATAGGTACTTAATTGTAAATTGTGTACCTTAAGCATACTATGAAGTATTGTGCAGCCACTCTTTTCTTGTCTTTAACATTTAAATATTGTGCATTATCCACTTATGTGCTTGGTCTTTGAAAAGAACAGTGACAAAAGCCTAAAATTATTGTTTGCCTGTTATACTACAATATTGAAATTTACAATAAGTTGAAGGTTCCATTTGAAAGTTCTAAAGTTCAGATTTTAATTTTGGGGATATATGTTGAAAACACAATTAACACTTTTTTTATTATTTAACCGAATACACATTTTGAGTTCATTTCCCAGTATTAGGTGACCATAAGTATTGGGAGAGTAATATAAAGCAAAAATGTTAAAATTTAATGATAATTTAGTAGATACCTTGCTTGCAGTAACTGCATTAAGCCCTGTTCCACTGACATCACAGTCATCATAGTTTGTTGTGGCTTTGTTTGAGATCCTTTGACAGGCTAAGCCTGTGTGTGGTAAATTGTTGTTTGTTGGTAGTCCATTCTGTCCTCAGTCTCCTTTTGTCTATATATAGGGTCAGTCATCTGAAGTTTAAACCTTTAAATTGGATGTTGTAATCCCAGGTCTGTCTTCAGTTGTTCCAGTTGTTACCTGAAAAAGTGGTTCCTTTAGTGTGGGAGAAGACCTGTGCAGTGTCACCTGTGCGGGACATTCTCATGTACTTGATGGATGTCATCCTGGGAGAGGTGAGCTACAGTCTCGGCTCTCTAACTGATTGTTTTTGTTTACTGTGGGATTCGTTTTGTGCTCCTTATACCCTGCCACTAAGACTTCATGTAGCAAAATGATGTGCACTAGTTTTCTATCCTGGTCTGGGGGTCACATCAATTACTGGCATTTTAATTGCTTCCACTGAGGATTATTTTCATAGAAAACTAAAAATGAAAATGTTCTTTTAGTGTAAAAATACCTGTGTATAAGAAATTAAGTGTGGTTTAAAATAAACGTGTGAAATAGCAGATAGGCAATGTGTATAGAAATTTGATGGTGATGATAATTGGAAAGCTTAAGCAGATAATTTTTCCCTCATGTATGTTTAATAAAAAAAGAATGATAAGAGCAAAGGAGACTTTCTTTTTTAAAAAAAAAAAAAAAAAACAGGAGCATTTTGTAGTTTAGAATGATTTCTGTTGTTATGAAACTGCTGTGAAACCAAAAAGGTGATTGGTGTGTTTCTGCTTGCCTGTCCTCCCTTCCACACTTGGGCACAGAGCTGTAATCGGGACACCCGTTTCCTGGCTGGGACCGCTGTAGCCATGCTAGTAAATACTGCTCCACAGGCAGAGGATGGAGCTGTGGCAGGCTGGAGCTTGCTGGAACTCGCACGTGGAGGTGACCCTTCTCTTCTGCTTGTCTAACAGGGTGGAAATAGCTCTGGAGGTGTAATAAAAGTTGATTCTCTTTACTTTAGTCTTATACATATTTTCACTTGGATCACCAGTGTTATGAATACCATATGTGTGCATGCTATAGGTGTCTCAAGGACACACTGGTGAAGTAGGTGAAGGAATGGCAGGGGGTGGGGAGGGTGCAGGAAGAGTAGACATATTGTTTAAGTACGTTAATATAAAATAAAAATGGCAGTTCCATTTACAGTTGTCCTTTCCACCTCCATTTGGTAATTAATTGATGATAAGGTTATCTGTGTATATGTTTGTCTATAGGTGTGTGTGTGTGTGTGTGTGTGTGTGTGTGTGGTGTAAAATAAAGAAGTTAATTGTCAGCAATTTGCAAACCAAAAGCTTACAGTTTAATTATGCATGGAAACTTTAACAACAAATCAAAAGTCCATTTAATTCTCCTCACCAACTGAGACTCTTACAGATGAGCTGTTAAAAACAGGCAGGGGGATGTCACTGTCTTCCCACTCTTGTGACTACCACAAAAGCTTAGCGCTTTCATTCACCACTTATATTACAAAATATTCAGTTTTAAATAATTAGATCTTTGATATTGAATGGATATCATCCTGGGGTGTGTGTGCGTGTGTGTGTAAAGCACGTGGGGGCACTAAAAGCCTGCCTTACACATTGTGTTACCTGTTCTCCCTTTGACCCTGTATTGGGCATGGTGTATTGAAAAATGGTAAGTGAATGATAGTAATTTCATTGCATCACTGTGTTTTGTCAGGACCCTGGCAGCTTGGAGTTGGTGAGCTGGAGGTTCAGTGTGTGCCCAGGGGTGGGGATCACACAGACAGGCTGGCTGTCATCAGGGGGTTGCTGACCTGTTGTTGTAAAGATGTGCTGCTGTGTGCCCTGGAGGGCAAACAGGTACTGAAGGCTAGACTCATGTCCCACACACGGCTAGTGCATGTGACATGGCTACAGTAAATGCATGTTGACTGCCGATAATGTAGCTGCAGTGTACATATGCTCGTTACAGAAACATCAGGCTTTGGAGAAAAGATATGTGTTTCTGTGGATGCTGCATTGTTAATGTTACACTTTATCCAAAAATGGCATTTCTACTTGTTTATAGTACCTGGAGCTAAAACTAGCACCACTGTAATGATTTCAACCCACCTGGAAAGAGTTGGCCGTTTAATGAACAGACCTCGGCTCCCCCACTTTGAGTACTAATTAAACTCTTTATATGACCGCAAGGGCTGACATCATCATAGTAGTGGACTTGGTAGCAATTGCAAGTGGTTGCTTCAGTATATTCACACTACTTTATCTTAACCTTTTAGAACTTTGCAGCTAATCACATCACGTAAAACAGAAGTAGATTATATAAGATCATGATGTGAAGAATAGTTTGGATTTCATGTAAACCTGATCTTTAATGTTTGGTCATGAACACTATAATTCACAGCCACTCTTGACTGATTCCTTAGGCATGCCTACTTGTGGAGGGCCTGTTTCCTCTTGTTTCAGGCTTGTGTGAGGAGAACCTTGACTGTCACTACTATGTCTTCCAAGGTAAAGTGTAATCTGCATACGTTTACTTTGACACGAATGGGGGAAGCCTCTTTGTCCCTTACTAATTGTTGTTGTATGTGGACAGTATTTGCGCTCTGGCTGAGGCGTGTTAAAGAATGCATCGCGGGGTTGTGGAACGTCAGGGATGCCCCTCTGCTGCAGGAGGGCTCAAGTCTGTGTCACCGACTGGTTCAGGTCGTCTGGAACAATGCAGAAAGTCCAGTAAGTTTCAGAACGAAGGTGGTTAAGGAGGGCTGTGTGGAAACATAGTCAGTGCTGGGTTTTAACTTATTTATACTAAACTCTTTCTAGTCTCGACTGGATATCAGCTTCAAACTCTTTCACAGGTGGAAGGTGTGTCCGACTTTGTGGGTGACTCTTTCCGATTGCTCCTTGAGACCTACGACCTGGAGTGCCAGCACTTTGCAAATACAAAAAAGTCCCTGTACTTCTCACTGCTGAGCCGCATCACTGGCCTGCCTTGGGAGGCCAAAGTGCGATACTTCCCTCTCTGTGCCCTTCTTCCATATATTGGCACAAGCGTGGTAAGAACTGAGTTTAAATCCTGCAGACATCCTTGGGTTTTATTTCTTTTGTTTTCTTGTTGAAAGGTGAACACCTTTTTCTGTCAGAGACATTTCAATGTTTACAGGGATTTCTGTGGGAGACAAATCTATTTCACCTTCGACATAACATGTAATATGATGCTTAGAGCCTGCGTGCCCTTTACCCATAGCTTTTAAGAAACAGGTGTCCAGTCCTGAATCCCTGACCTACTCTCTGCCCAGGTGTTCAAGAAATTTCCAGAGCTTCCCCAGCATCTCCTCAAGTGCCTGTCTACCAATCACCTGTCTCCGTGTGCCTCAAAGGCGTATAGGTGCATGATCCAACAGCAGAGGCAGGAGCTCTGTGGGGGTGTGACTTCAGCACCTCCATCCTTGGAACTGGAGCTGGCACAGCAATGGGCACAGCGCTGGCACCCCTTCCTCTTGGAAGCTCTGATCTCAGACACGTCTCTTCTTCAGAGTAATGCCTGTAGCTATCTTCTGCCCTGGACTCTCCGAACCTTCTCGGGAGCCTTTGATATCCTCCAGGTTGCTCTGTCTGGAACAAGCCCTGGTCATCTACGTGCCTGGGCATCCCTCATGAGCACCTGGCAGGCAGTAGGTGGTTCCTGTTCCATGGAAGAGGGCCTGTCCAGGGAGACCCTTCATTTGGCCCTGTCGTCTCTGGATGACAGCGTGCGGCTGGCTGCGCTCGGCCTGTTATGTGGAGGCCCAGGGACTCGGCGTCCTCCCACAGCAGATGAACTGTCCACTCTGAAAGAGTTCATCCCTCTCAACCTCAACAGCGAGTCCTCACCCTTTCGGCAACAGATGCAGGCTAAGGTGAAGAAGCTATTGGTCTGTATCCGCGACAGTTGTCTGGCTTGTCTCCGGGAGGAGAAGAGGGGAGGTGGCAGAGGTACTGCTCGGGGACATGAGACCGATTCAGTGCTGGAGTGCGGCGTAGGTGAGGCCAAGAACAGCAAGAGTACATCATGCAGTGTATCTCTGAAAGGCATCAAAATGCTATGAGATGATTTCAAGGTGCCTGAGCTGTTTGTATGTACATGCTGAGAGCCTGCTGCTCTACTTCCTGCCTGGTGCATAGTTCTATGTGTATTCGATTACTGTGTTTTTTGGTGTTTAGTGATCACATCATCTTTATGCTTTTCGAAGATTTTTTTTCACTTGTCAGCAATGGAAAATAAGAAGCAGGTGTACGTGGCTTTTTTTGGCAGCTCCTTGCTTGCTGTTATTGCCTGATCAGTTGTGCTCCTGTACTGGTTTACTGTGATATTGTCACACTGACATGGTTCTCACACAAGGACTCGATATGGCTGCCATTCAAAGTCAGGCATGCTGAGTGAACTGGGTATTTGTGGCACAATTTCAGGCTTCGTGGACTGGCTGGCACACCTGACGTTTACTGCTCTGTCACCGGGTCACAGTTACCAGCGGAAAAAGACAGCCTTGCTGCTGCTCTCCATCGTCCTGGAGACCTGCACGGACACTTGGAGCCCAGACAAAAAGAAAGACCAGCCCCCAGGTCAGTGGCAAAAAGGGGTGTGGAAACAAGCTTAGCTGGCCCAGCAGTAGGCATGTGCTCTCCTGTCTTAAATGTTACTTTAAAGTTAAATGTTTAAGCACTGAGCTCTGAGCCTTAAATGTCTACCTGTGCATTTTCTTTTCTGTTCCAGTGGCACTTAATATTTTATAATTAAGTAGTGACGAAGGTTGGAAAGGCGTTTTATTTAGATGTTTTTTTTTTTATATATAGCGGACATGTTGACTCTGATTGTGTGGGCACAACACAGAGGACTCTGGGACTTCTTCTCCAGGTCCAAACTTCTGGTCCTCATTGGCTGTTTGGAAGATACTACCAATGAGGTGAAGGGGGAGTGGTGTCAGTGCGCCCACTTTAAATGTGTAGATGTTTTCATGCTTATCATTGTGACAGCCAGCTGAACAGTTGCTAACAAACTGCGCCTAAAGGTTGAAGTTGATTAACCTGTTTAATAGAACTGTTTTCCATATAGTTCCCTGTGTGTGAAAGTGTGTACTTCGCTTGTAAACTATGCAGTAGTTGTTGTAGGACAGATGCAATGCTAATGCTATGCTCCTGGTTTAGATTCGCGAGATGGCTGCTGAGTTGCTTCTGAAGTTCTTCCCACCAGGCCTCCCTGACGAGATAACCCCTGCCCTACTCAAGCGGGCACAAATGCTTATGTGTAGCCCCCGGGTTCCAGAAGCGCAGACTGGAGCCCTCTTCTTTAAAGTCCTTCTCCAGAAGTACGGAGCGCTCAGTGGAGGGACCTGCACATTTCCCAGTAGATGAACTTTGCTGAGGTCTGCCCTCGACACAGTAGTCCTTACTCTGCTGCATCGTTTTGTTCTTCCCCTCTCTCTGAAGGTGTGAAGACCTGTCTGTAGTTTTGCATAAGGGCCCCTGTGTCTGTGACAAGGCTAATCTGTCAGAGGAGAAGACAGAGGCTGTGTTGCGATATTTGCTTGAGGAGCTGGAGCTCCATTACCGGACCGCTCAGACGGATATGCTGCTGGCTGCCAGGACCACACCGATACACGGTCAGGACTGAAGCACAGTAACTAATTGACACGCAAAGTTAGCAAACCCTCGTAGCACTGATTTTATGATTACGCTTTCTTGATTTCTTGATTTGAGTTTCCTGACTAGTATTTTATATTTTTCTTCACCATTGAAATATCAGTTAGTATTCATTTTATTAAGAAGTCAAGATGCACCATGTTAGCATGCCTTTCAGTGTTGGGCAGCCAGTTGTCCTTGGTTCATCAAAGTTTTTTTACATTTATATTTATTCATTTTGCAGATGCTTTATCCAAAGCGACTTACAACTTTTCACATACATGTTACAGTAATATAGGTTCTCTGCATTTAACCCATCCCCCTGGGGGGAGCAATGGGTAGCCACAAGTGGCGCCCAAGAAGCTAGCATTTGAGTGTCTTTCTCAAGGACACACCATCCAGATTGTGGAATTTTTGGTTCCCTCCGTCTGTTGTCTGGCTTGAACCTTACCCATGCATTGCTCTGTGTACCAACTCCTTGTCTGCTGTGAGGGGTGCTATACAAGAACAAGTTGAATTGAATATGCAAAGTAAAAATGTGCACAAGTACTGTGCTCTTTTCTTTGTATAAAGAGGAAAAAAGCCCTCCTCAGTGTCACCCACTCTCCTTTTCCTGTTACCACCAGAACTGTTTAGTTCTTTCTTCTGTTGCCTTGCTGATCTATATCTTGAAAAGCCTCATGCTGTTTTGATTAGAGAATGCCAAAAAGACAAAGCCTGTAGCTAGATCTGTTCCTCAGAATATTGGCCTAACTGATATTTTCTTGGAGCAGGGTATTTATTCTTTTTGTTTTATTAAGCCAGAGCTTCTATACAGATGTTTCGGTTCTGTCCAGAATAAAAGTATTCAGTATATTTTGCAGAGATGAGCTTAATATTCCTGTAATATTCCCAGAATACAAGTGGTTGGGGTGCAGTGTAGTATGCTCATGATAGGTATTACTTAATTTCATTTTTAACCCTTTAATTCCAGTTTGATACAGATGGAATGCACCCCTTGATGCTTATGCTTAATGGCCCCCCCCCCTCTCCCAGGTGTCTTATTTGCGCTGCAGAGGTGCCTTCTGGACAGTCCAAGTAACACAGTTCAACAGCAGGGGGCAGCACTGATCCAAAGACTGATGGGAACCATTGTGAGCTTGCTGGAAAAAATAGCCCTCCTTTTGTTGGGTGTGCTGTATGGAGATAAGGATGGCTGCACAGAGGAGCAAGGTGCAGTGTTTAGCCGGAAGGCCTTTTGTCACAGTCCTAGATCACTACGCTGAAGTTTTCATTTACTTTGATATGCAGTTAAGGTTTGTCACTGGAGCCTTAGTGGAGCTGCGGATGTCTGACTCAGTTGTCTAAATTTCGTCAATGCTGGGTTGCAGCATACCTGTTTATTAGTGTTCATTTTTTTAGTCTTCACTTTGTCACTTTTAGTTTTTCATGAGCTCCTGAGAAGTGTCCAGGTTGGCCTCGTGTTCTGTGTGTGAGGACCTGTGGTCTGCGGCAAGTGAAGGTCAGGTTTCCTGTCATTGCAGATGCCTCTCCTTCTTTCTGTGCTATGGGAAACGCCATTCGCTCGGTGATCGCACAGGGTGGGGGGCAGGAGACGGGTGAGGGGAGTGAATGCATCCTGCTGTCGGAGGAACACAGCCTGGTGCTTACCTGCTGCTGGGTGTCCTTCAAGGTGAGCAGGGGAGTCCACAAGGGCAGGGTGCCAGCTGAGTGCATTACTGAGCTGGACTTGGAAACTTTGCTCATAAAATACTGATGCACAAGGAAATCTGGGGCCTCTTTTATCATGAAAGTTGTGTGTAAATTGTGACTGTGATCATTTTTACATAAAGTATGAGGTTTATCAACATGAACCTTAAAAATGTGTGTTCATCTATACACAGGCATGACCATGCATACAAACAAAGTGCACAGGCAGTAAATTGTTGTATCAAGTTGTTTCATTGGTTTTCATTTTTTTTTTTCCCCCACTTGCACATTGTAAATCTCATGTGGTGCCATTCAAATCTGTCATTTTGCCAGTGTTTTGCTGGTATGGACCAAAGTGTGACCCATACAAGGTCTTTTTCCACTTCAAAGGAAATTGGAACTTTGTTGGGGGGCCTTGTTGAGAAGGTCTTGTCGGAGCGTCGCTCTTCAGACTGCCCTCTTAACGTTGGAGATGTGAGGACAGCAGCAAAAATATTTAGACACATCTTGCTGAAGTGTCGCCATTGGGTATGGACTGCATCTCTGTATTGCCACTGGTAGTCTCTGTTATCAGCTGTGTACTCTGTAATGTTAGTAATACTCAGGAGGGGCTGGCAGCCAGTCGGCTTTAACTTTAATTTAAATCATCCTCCCGCTGTTAATTCTTTGTAACAACTGTAATTTCTTCACGTGAAGCGCTTTGTTGTGAAAGGCGCTATATCAAAATTAATTAAATTGAATCCTCTCTTAATTCCACTATAGACATCTCAAGTGCTTCTCCTATGAGAAAATGTCAGATTTTAGTGGAATGAAAGGTGAAATGGGTTAAACATTAGCAAAATTTTACACTGCATGACATTTTAAAAATATGGAAGGAGGAATATGTGGAGATTGCACACATTCTGGCTTTTTTCAGTGACATGCAAGTGAAATATCCACCCATAATCATGATTGTTTCCTGTTGCCTCTGATTGACCTCACAAAATTTCCTTCTCAATGTTATACACTACTGCTGTTTCCTCTATACTCAGGTGACATTTTTAAAGTGTTAAGAATGGTTTCTAATGTTCTAGTTTGTGTGAAAGGCAAAGGTCATTTTTGTATTCTTGACACCATCTTCACAGGGAGCGGTGGAGGGGTGTTGTGGTGGCTTCACTAGGTTCTGTTCTGCACTTCTGGGCTGCACAAACACAGAGCTCCAAGAGATTCCTGGCCTCCTGCTAGAACAGGTACTTTCAAGTCTGTCCCAGACAGACAGGGCCGGTGTACACAAGTTTTTATCTGCTCCTGTCATTAATTACCTAATCGCTTTGTTCTCTATCCCAAAATGTATTTGAAGATTACTCTTTCAGTATGTATTAAAGAACCAAGGTGCTTATTTAGTGTACTTTGTTTAAAAAAAATAGGCTGTAAGTGGCAAGAATAAGCATGTATTTACTGGACCAGTTTAGCCAAGGCAGCTGGTTTGAATAAACAGCAGGTACCCAGGCTGCTGGTAATTAAATTTAACATCCTTGCTTCACAGGCAAGTGTCGTGTGGTCCACAGCTGTAGATGTACATTTGATGGCAACTAATTACTGTGTACATTTGCATGCATGAACACATGTTCACCTTTCAAAGAAAGCTTTGATGCAGGGGAGACCTACTCAGACACCTGTCCTTGGCTGTGTAGGCCCTGTCAGTGCTCCAGGCCCCACGCACAGCCTCCATTACCCGGCGGGCAGCAGGACTGCCCATGCTGGTTCTCTGCATTGTGTCGGCAGAGGAGGCAGACAAAGCCAGACCTTTGCTGGCTCTGTGTATGCGGGTCCTGTTGGAGACGGCTGCCCGTCCTCTGCCTGACGGTTGGGACCAAACGCTGGACCTTCCACAGGTGTGCACATATACACACGCGTTAGAACAATGTTACATTGGTACATTAAGCACACATATTGCGTCTGTACTTCTGCATAGTACACAAATACTAGTGCTATTTGGTTCCAAATGTATTCTTGAAACATCAGTAGTTATTAGTGTTTTATAGCTAATATTTTTATTTATATGCTGTGTATTACATTTTATATGCTCCCTCTGTAATAAATGCCCCCCTTTTGGTACATGTAATGTCCCGGGAATTGTTTATAAGGGAATATATGGTGCATTTATTTGCAGTGGTGACGTGATCTAACTTGTCATCCATAAAATTAGGCCACGTAGTACTTGAAGCCGTGTTGTAGGGAAAACTTTTTCTGCCAGGTGTTTGTGGAAACCACATCACAACACGGCTGCTGTTTATCAATTTACCGTTCACCCCTTACCAGCACTTGCACACGTGATTGATCTGACAGCGTATTTCAGCATTTAATTGCGTTTCCTTTGAAGTTAACTGCTTTGCATCACTTTTGAATTTAATAATTTCCAAGCCTACAGTATTATAAGATAATGAGCTTGTTTATTCACTCAGAATTACGTCTTGTAAACAAAAAGAACATCAGGAAAACATTAAGCCACATGCAGCGTGTAACCGCAGTAATTCCAAGACAGCTGTACAATGGAACAGCTGTACCCATAAACAGGAATTAGTGAAGGCTTTAGTAATAGCACATGTGGGTAACCAATCAGAAATTAAAATAATCAGTTACTTTTATTTTCGCTGGGAATTAACTGTTTACCAAACAATGTTTTAATATAAAAAAAGAGATACAACAAAGATGGTTTTGAATTTATGAATTTGTGAAGGATAATTTTGGATGGGCTTGATGTATTGGAAACGGTGATTTGTGTTACGCTGTGTTTGTTCTGTAGAAGAGCAAAGTACAAGCACAGGTGGTAAAGCATTGCAGATTAGGCCAATTCATTTTGAGCAGCTCTACTGTGAACTGCCAGTTCACCTCATGTGCTGTACAATAAGATTGAGTAAAAGCAGCAGAATCTGAAGAGGTTGAATATTCTGGCCTGGTGGCTCAATGGGTAGAGCATCGGGCTGGGAGGCAGAAGTCTCTTGCTTCAAATCCTAGCCCAGGTGTGTTCTTGTTGTGAAATGTTGTTAATTCGGTTTGGATAAAAGCGTTTGCTAAAGGAATAAATGATAAATGGGGTGTTTTAGGTTGCACCGGGTAGACCGGACTGAAGGAAGACAGAGGCACCAAATTTATACTCACAGGCTAGTGCGGTGACGGTGTGCAAGTGCTGCTCATGTTGTTCACATCCTATCAAAGCATGTGGTATTGAGTCACCAGTACACTACATATACTAGATTTTGGCTAAAATGCTGTTTCTGCTGTACATGTGTGGATTTCTCTGTTCCTGTTTCCTCCCATAGTGCAAGGACATGCTGTTTACTTGGACTGGTCAGTTTAAACTAGCCTTTTGGTGCGTGCATGTGTGTGTCTCCTGCAGTGGCACTGCACCTTGTTCAGCCTCCCCTGCCTTGTGCCAGTGTTGTCTGGTATAGGCTTCAGGCCACCCGTAACCCTGAACACGATAAGCAGTTGCATGATTTAATGAACAGCTGTTGCACAAACCTTTTCATTCAAGCTCTTAGTTGTGTTTGCACTAATAGGTGATGTCCCTCTGCCCCCATGAATTTGCCGGTACAGGTGTGTGCAGTCCACACTTTACAGGCGCTGGTCCGTGGCTCTGGCCTGGGTGTGGCAGTACTCCAGTATGCCTCCTCTGTGGCCATCCTATCCCTCACACTTTTAAGCTCCCCCTGCTGGGCCATGAGGAATGCTTCCCTGCAGCTCTACAGTAAGGGCCCACCCCCGCTATCGCAAACACCATCTCTTATTTTTCAGAATCGGTGTGTATTCACATTACAGCATGCAGTGTGTTCATTACTATACACAGGTCATGTAACAGCAGGTATACTTGGATGATAATCTCAGCTATTTTTTTCAAACAATGTGTTTAAAGCTTTTAATTGGGGGAGGTGTGGTGAGAACTGTTTCAAAAGCAACCAGATTAATGGAAAAGTACATCCACTGAGGTACGGTTGGGGTGTGGTTTAATTGCTTGGTGTAAGAATGATGTTTGTGACTTTATTTAGATGCCTTGTGCTCTCGGATGCTGGGCCAGCGACCAGGCAGCAATGACGACTCTGTGCATCATGGGATGTCTCCCCCTGCTTTCTTTGCCCACTACCCTGCCCTGTTGCCCTTCCTGCTGGGTGAGCTGCAGACAGCAGCCTCTGAGCAGCAGGGAGGCCCTGGTGAGGCCCGACTTCACCTGCACCCCTCCTTGTTCCCAGTCCTCACCCTGCTGGCCAAACTGCAGCCAGGTTTCCATGACAACTTGCGGTATGTAGAGCCTTTATTTATTTCTTTAGTTATTATTATAATTTTTTTTAAACTTGTATCCAGATTGTCAGGTCAAGATGATGCCAAATCACTCAATGTTCAAATACTCTCCTCAGGTGTGTTTCAGAATTCCAGATGCCTCTCCTGCAGCTTGCTGGCAGCCCGATTTATCATGTCAGAGCGATGGCATCCAAAGCCTTGGTTGCCATGACTCCCTCTGCCGAATACACAAACATTCTATTACAGCTGGCTAGAGGATTGCCTGAACGCGGAGAGCCCTGCTGTCACAACCGGCTGCATGGACAGCTGTTGCAGATGAGTGCCGTTGTAGGCAAGGCTCTGAGTGCTGTCAGGTATGCACTACTCACATGCTCACGAGCCTCGCCGTGCACATCTGTGCTCACAGACACACGTCTGTTAACCTTCGGTTTGTAATAGTTAGTTGTTCCTTGTTTTTCAGTGACAACATGGAGGCTGTAGCCCAGGTGGTGGGGCTCTTTGAGTCCAGACAGTGGCTGGTGACGTCAGCTCAGAAGTGCCCCCTGATCCGCTTGGCTTACCTGGGTGTGCTGTCCCACCTGTCTCGGTTTTGTTCCCTTGGCTTCCTGGAGCAGCTGCAGGCTGATCTTCTCATACAGCTCCTCAGCCCTGACCAGGAGCACCAGGTGTGGAACCTCCAGCTGTCTGTTGTTCCCTTTAAACCACTGAGACATTTAAGTGCATGGCTGAAGAACTGGGAAAAGATTCGTAATGTGGGAATACTGAAACTTTGTTTTGATAAAATCAAATTTAGTATAAAGTGTAGTTCATTGGTGAAGGCATGTGAGTAGTTTGATAGTCTTGCTTCTCTGGGCTTCTAAACATTCCTGCGCAGCTCGGTTCTGCCTCCTTCCGTGAATGTGCGACCCGATTCCTGTGCGAGGAGGCTGTGAGGCACGGCGACCCGCGGTGGGTGACTCTGATGTGGGAGAACTTTCCAGAAGAGGACACCAATGTTCAACTTGTGTTAGTTGGATGGGTGCTGGAGGATCACAGGTGGAGAGGCGGTGTTCTGCAACAGGTGTTGGAGATGGCCCTGCAGGTAATACGGCAGTGAGGGAAGAGCTCCCTAGGTAAGAGATAAGGTTGGAAATCGCACTGATTTCAGTGAAGTTGGAGGGTTTAATAGAGAACAGTTTGAGGGAATATGGTGTTATAAATCTCATTCAGATCCCAGGAAGAAATAAGATTTATGATTCTTTTCCTCGCTGTGTGCATACCACATTTCATTTATGCTTACTAATCAGGTAGACCTTTTTGACCAAAATAAATATAGGCTTTCTGGTTTTCAGCTAAATGTTGATTTCAGATATGTGTTTCTGATGGATCAATATAACAACAACATGTTGTTTGAGTCATTTAGTGAAAGTGCACTCTTCCTGACCTCATCGACTTTAGTCAAGTCCCACAAGCCAGGGGCAACTGGAGTGAACACGGTAATCATTAGGCATAGTGTCAACACGACAGAGTACTGTAATTTAAAATAAAATGGTTAATTATACAATGGTTAACTATCGTAACTAAACTGGTGTGTCTAGCAGAAACATTGATTGACATATTGAGTACTTTGCCGGTGACTAGAATGTGCTCTGTGTGTATTTTGTGCACAGAATACAATTTTGCTGTTTACTGAAAAACGTACATTAACAAAAGTGGGCTACAGCAGTGTGACCCATAAAAGTCTTTACAGAATACAAAGGTTGCTTCTTGATCTGCATACAGGTTCCTCATGAGGCAAACAAGATATCGTTGTTTGACTTCCTTTTGTTCTCAGTTAATTCTTATAACTTTAAGCCACCAGAGTGAATTAATTGACAGCCAGTCACCATTTCTCACATGTATTCAGCTATATTAATGAAAACTTAATCAATCACATTATCTCAAAGAAAGTGATAGAAAGTTCTAACAGTCGTCTGCTCCCGCTTCTCTATGGCTCCTGCATGTCTTCTCCACAACAAGGCCACTCCAGCCCAGCTAGATAAGGAAGATGTGCGGTGCCTTAAACCAGCTGCACAGCCCAGACTCAAGGAAGACGGCATAGTTAACCTTGGACTGTAAAGATACTGTGTAAAGGAGCAAGAGGGAGAGAAATAAGGGCTAAATAATAATTCTTTCACACAATCAGTACTTTTATATCATACAAAGTTTTAAATAATTCTACTGGAATCTCATCCCATCGTGCTACATTATTATTGTGCTTTCTAGAGCTTGTGTCACTTTGCTTTTCAGAAGGTCAGGTTCTAGATCAGCACATGTTCCTGTAAATAGGTCTCCTTTTCTGCTCTATTCATTTGCTGGTATTTATGCTGACATCCACTGGCTTTTGCCTTCCTTTATTTCTCAGCCATTTCTAAAGCCTCTGCAGACAGCCATTTTGCTTTCTTCTTCTGTTAGGAACATTTTTTTTTGTTGCCACATCTAATGTAGTGCTGCTTACTTAATATGTCTTCTGGCACTCTCACTCCAGGTTTTATCCATTAAGTCACCTTTTTACCTCCATAGCGCACTCCAGAAACTTAACATGAAAGCTTGTTTTCCTAACGTTCTAATGTTTCATTGTAAATGTTGCATTAAGAAATTCATGATGTGAATTTCTTAATGCAACATTTACAATGAAACATTGTAAATGGTGTTTTGTCACTGGCAACATTTGTATTCTAGTTTTCTGTAATGTAACTTTTTTTTTTTTTTTAGTTTCAGGAGGTGTTCTAGATCTTTGTAAAACTGGTTAATTTTTGTCCTCTTTGGCATCTGTGGTGAATTACTGTTTTTGAAGTGACTTTAGAAAAGAAGCGACAAACAAGTTTTTGCAAAAATATCAGAAATAGTATCAAAACCCTTGACTAAATGTCCTGTTGGCTTTTGGTAATAAGATGATGTCATATGTGTCCTTTCTCTGAGTAGAGATATTTGTGGTTATCCAAATGTGAAAAGTTGGTAACATGCTGCATAATTGTTTAGCAAAACTCAACATATTCATGTACCTAAAATTGAGATAAATGGAAGTGCAATTGTTAACAGAAATATCTAATTCCAAAAACAATGTGTGTGGTTGGTGTATCATTGTGCCTATTGTTGCATCTTGTCCTAGTTTTCTGTAACCAGAAGTCATTGTGTTTTCCAGACTAACCTTAAGGTGGCACTGTTGAACAAGAGTGTTGAGTACAGGAAAGCATATCTGGCAGCTCTGGTGGCTGTGGTAGACCCAGAAGATTTCACAGAAGCGAGGTGGTGTGGCTGTGAGGAGGGGGCAGAGCTGCTGCTGGGGATTCTGGAGGGTGAAGACCATTGGTCCAGAGCTTCTCTCCCAAGCCCTTGCTGCCCTCAGCCTGTTGTTGCCTCACAGGTTTGTGCCAAGTATGCAGCTTTGTGTTCAGTTGCAACAAAACTTTTAGGCCAAGATAACCCAAATAAATTGATGTACTTGATGTACAGATACCCTGAGGGTACAGTGTTTGGTTTCCTGTTTGTTTTTAACAGCCATTCACAGTACCTATTATCCATGTTATAACATAATTGCATATTGTAAATCCTTTGCTGCAAATGCACTAAATAAATCCCTTACCTGAGTGAATTTCTTGCTCTTAAGGATTTTTTGTGCAAATGGACAATGATTTAATAAATTCAATGAGTGGTATGCAGTGTTGCTGTCCAGTACTGTAGAAATGTGATTTCAGTGTTGTAAAGGGAATTTTGTTTCCCACTAATAATCTGTGTTGTTCCTGCTTCAGGTGTGTGTCGCCGCTGACTGAACGCTGGTGTTCCCTGCTGGAGAGGTACAGGGTTCCTCAGGCCCCTGAGGTTCTCAGACTAGCGTGTGCACAGGCCTTGTGTTTAGCTGGAGTCCGCCTGGTGAGCTCTTCATTAAGGAGTCCCTCTTCTAAAGCTCCACTGAGCATTAGGTAAATTTCACCAATCAGGCACAAGACTGAGGTTAACACTACTGTGTTATCACTTCTGAGGGTGATGATAACATTGCTGCTTATTTCACCATGCAGTCTTGAATGTAGGCAATATAATTGATTATTCCACCATTCAGCTTTGATTGTGAAGACAGTGCTTCTCCTTACTCCACCTGTCAGAATGTAGGGTTAACATTTTTGCACCTCAGCCAATCATGCAACAACCTTCAATATGTAATTGTTACAGAACAGGTGGTAGAATTATAAGTATAGCACATAAAAAAGGTCAAAAGTCCATTACACTTTTGCTTATTCCACCATTCAGCCATTAGTGAGGATAGCTGTACTGCTTACCCCATCAGTTAACTGTGAGCGAGAGGGTGTTGCCTCTCCGTATCCCGTCAGTTGACTGTGAGCGAGAGGGCGTCACTCCTCTGTACCCCATCAGTTAACTGTGAGCGAGAGGGCGTCGCCTCTCCGTATCCCATCAGTTGACTGTGAGCAAGAGGGCGTCACCTCTCTGTAACCCATCAGTTAACTGTGAGTGAGAGGGCGTCGCCTCTCCGTATCCCGTCAGTTGACTGTGAGCGAGAGGGCGTCGCTCCTCTGTATCTCGTCAGTTGACTGTGAGCAAGAGGGCGTCGCCTCTCTGTACCCCATCAGTTGACTGTGAGCGAGAGGGCGTCGCCTCTCCGTACCTCGTCAGTTAACTGTGAGCAGTCAGGTTAATTCCACTGCTTACTTGCAATACTGTGAATTTGGTGTTGCCCAATTTTAGGTTTTTGTAGTTATGCTGTTTTTTTGTAGTAGTAGTTCTACAGTGTTGGATACAATAACATCTAGTGAGGACATACACTGTGTGGTGTGTTTTATTGTGTCTGTAGTCAGTGTTCAGTATCTGTGTGAAACATGAATATATTCAGGTGAATTATTTACGAGTTGGACTTTACATGTAGCTGGGAAATGAACTTCCTGCTGGAAACAGTTTACATTGTTTCTTTATGTGTCACTTTGCCTCTTTTTCCAGTCTTGTAAGGATATGTCAGTTTAGTTTTCTCTCAAATTGTAGAGTTCTTATTTCTCGCCATTTTTATTTCTTGTGGGAGAGAACTGCTGTAACCTGAGTAAAAGTGGCAGTTACAGGCTTAACTTCCTTTCCTGACCACCATCCAGAATCATCAGCACTGGCCTTCACCTACTGAAAGATGAGGCCCAGCAGGTGAGGGCTGAGGTCGCTCTCTTTGCCTCCGCTCTGGGCCGCGTGTGGAGATGCGAGGCTGGGGAGCGCTGCGTCCAGGTGCAGGTGAGCCGGGGGTTGGTGCTTCTCCTTCATATGCTCTTGGAGGAGTTCTGGGACACCCCAGGGACCCTGGAGGCACTGCTGAGCCACCTGCCAGACTTTAGCGTGGCCACCGTGCTGAGAGATGTGCAGGGTGCTGGGTGAGCAGTTTCTGCATTTCCTGCCTTTACCATTCATCTGACTCTTCCTCTCTTTTCCTCTGAATATGTGAGGTCATGTGCATCTTGCTGCAGTGAAAGAGCCTGTTTTTCAGAGGTAATACAGCCGTAAACCTTGTTTTCCAGGCATTTAACTTTGTACGAAAAGGACGAGGCTAATGTGTTTGTGGAGCCCACTGTGATGTCAGAACATCTGCTCTGCTTTCTGCTCCGCTTGGCTGGAAAATGTCCAGACCGCTCCCCTCTCAGGGATACCATGTTACACTGGGCCAGGGAAAACGCTGTGATTTTACAGGAGAATCTTTCCCTCTGCACACGCTTCAATCCAGGTACAGATCGGCTTTTTCCGAGTGTTTGACTGGTTCAAAAGTAGACATTTATTGTAAATAACTAGACACTGGTTACAAAAGTCAACTTTTATTAAAAAGCGCACTTATGCAGGTTTCATTAACGAGTCTGCTGCACTATTTGTACTGCTGTATTAAAATATGCAGATGAACTAGTTGGGCTGCTAAGTAAGCAGAAATAATAAAGCACACATCTGTGTGTGTGTGTGTGGTTTGTTTCATGATGCTGTATGTGGAGATAAAGTATAAAAGCTGTTTTTTCAGCGGATGCTGTGTCCTGGCTGAGCCTTCTGATGAAGCCACAGTTCCACAGCTCCCTGTGTGGCCTGTTTGTTAGAGCTGCACTTCTGCTACGTTTGGTGGGCACCTCTGCAGACCTGAGGCCTGTGTGCGATGCTCAGGCTCTACGTTCAGACCTGCTGCTGGTGCACAGCCTCCTCTCCCGCAACGGTGTCCTCCTCCCCAGTGCCATTTCCACTGTCATCGAGCTCCAGCGGGTGCAGTAACAGTAACTGTTTCACGGGCATACAGAACTGAGCAGGTTGCTGCTGTTTTCCAAAGTGTTCATCTCCTTGCATGCTGAGGCATTGCCTCACGGCCCTAAAGGAAGCCGGGTTTTAAATGACGTGTTTTTACTGAATTTATGCACGGTGCATTGCTGATCATGATTTTACTGCAACCAAATGCGCTTTCTGGGACACTGATCAGGAGGCAGCACAAAGCATACAAGAGTGTTGATTTCCAAAAAGTGATATTTATTTTCATTAATATTTTTACAATAAAATTTTAACTTTATCTGTGAAAGTGCTCGTATTTTATTGAACATAATTACTGGTAAATTTCTTTAACTCCAATCCAGTTTTAACTCATCTTTTATTTTTAGAAAGTAATGCATGTTATTCCCTTTCTTTGTTTGCTCTGGGTTGGAATACTAAATGAAATGCAGCAGCCTTCAGTAAACCTTTACATTTGTTTTTCATTGTGATTTAAGTGCAGTGCTGCCTCTGTAGCGCTCAGCAGCATTCTGGCAAGGGAAGGTGAACAAAGCACCATCACCAAACAGCCCAGTCTCATCCGCCTCAGACTGGTTCTGTCTGCCCCTACAACATCACAGTGCGCTTCAGCTGTCAGATCCTGCTGTACCACAAATGGCCACTAAGGGGACTCTTTCGTGCACTTACGTTTTGATCATGTTGCGCATTAACCAGACCTAATTAGATTGTGTGGGCAGCGCCAGAGCTCGGTTCGTGATGTAATGCCATCATACGAAGGGAAATGCTGGCTCGGATACACCCGTTCGGTTCCTGCATGTTCCAAAATAAACGTCCGCTTTCAAGCTGTGTGACCAGGTGCTTCGGGTTGGTCTGCAACTCGGTGTGCTTTAGAGCAGAACCAAGCCACGGAGGCAGCTTATTCGCCCATAAAGAGATGCTTTGATCTGTGCAAGTTGCAAAAATTTGAGGTCATTTGAAAAAAAAAATCTTTTTGAAATAAGACAATTTTCGTACATCAACATTTATGCGTATTTTATATGCACTGGAACGTTTTTATCTGAAATGATGAAAAGGGTTTGAAATCACTTTCATTATGTCTTATTTTCTTTACCCACGATCTCTCTTGTAAGGGTGCGATCAGTTGTAAGGATGAAGGAGCACTGACGTGTATCATATGGTAATACGTGCGCTCAGGCACATCAGGCGATACATCAGGGCGGAAACAGCTTCATCTGCTCAGTGGTGTGTAACATGTTGATACACAGCGTCCAATGACGCAATTAACTCCCTCCCCCCCTTTTAGAAACGAAAATAAAAGTACAGGTCTGCGATTATTATAACCTTGCGATATCAGCACACCACACTTCAGTCTGTCCTCGTTTTGTTTTTGTTGAGGGTGGAAAGAATAAAATTACAATTCATATTTATTCTCTTATGTTATTTTCCTGAGAAGTCTGTCATGATGCAGGTTTTTAGATTAAATTAACAATGTATTATGAAATTATTGTATTGCATATTTACATGCTAAGTTATATTTTTGTGTATGTTTATTTCATATCACAGGACTTTTTAAAGATAACCCGCAAGATTTGTTTTATAAACACTAGACCACAATGAAACAGTTCATTAAATCTGTAAAATGAACACTGTAGTAGTTTGTACAGTAATTCATGGTACAGATTCACTCAGATTCTGATTTTATTCTATTGTGAAAAAAAATGTAATAATGCTCTTACGTGCATGTAAACTCCTCAGGAGGCAAACATACAGTTCAACAGCAATAGATCATTGAAACATCCATCCATCTAGTATCTTAACTGCTTATTCCTGGTGAGGATCGCAGGGAAGCCTGGAACCCATCCCAGAGCACACAGGGTATAGGGCAGGGGACACCCAGGGCAGGGTGCCAACCCACCACAGGGCACACACACACCAATTAACCTAACCTGCATGTCTTTGGACTGTGGGAGGAAACTAGAGCACCCAGAGAAAACCCACCAAGCACAGGGAGAACATGCAGACTCCACGCACACTGACCCAAGGCAGGAATTGAACCTCAGGCCCAGAGGTGCATGGTAACAGTGCTAACCACTATGCCACCTGTCATTGAAACAGTCATTACCTATAAGTACTGCAAAGGGAAATATCTAAATGCACAGGCATGTTATAAATGCACAATAGAGTAAAACACAGGCTTGTGAAAAACCAGATGTTTTTTCTCTTTCTGTAAAAAAAAATCCAAATGCTTCATGATCAGTCATATCAAGAAAAGACATAACAGTATAGCAGATCTATTAATGAGTATTATTTGCCATCTGTTCTTCAATCATCTTTTAGTTCTGCTGTACTAATCCTTATCTACTTTAGTTGCATATGTGGGCAGGTATGGCATTTATCTGATTGGAGTCTGTCCCATGTAAACATTATCAGTTGACAAAAAGGCTTTACCTCAGTGTTCTATGGGAGTGCCTTAGAGCCCAGTGTCTAGATTTCTCGTCCTGAAACTGTGGATCCAGTAATTAAATAATTTTTGCATTTGACATTTAATTCTGTTGCTACTCTGCCAGTGATACCTATATACACGTGATGTACAAGTTTTCAGATCTTTGCATGACTGGATAAAATATGTTGTAATCTTGTCACCTAAACAATGTCTCTGAATCAGACCGTGTCCATATCTGTGTCAGCCTCTGCACTCATTGAAACACACAACACCTATGGAGAGTGCTAGCATATAAACCACACAGACAACTGTAGTTTCATAGCCCATTCACCTTTTTTCACCACATGTAGGTGTTGGCAAGTGTGTCTAAAGTGTAAACTTTTGTGAATGATGATGAAAAGGGATTAATTCTAAATGGTCTATTCAGACCTGTTCAGTGGTCAAAGCTCAACTCCAGAGAACCAACTCATGCACCCAGTTCACATTAATCCTGCAAAGGGCATAGAATACAGTTTCATCCACAGTGCTTTTAACACCTTAGCTGTAACCAATTACTTTTGAATCATTCAGGACCTCTTCTTTTGCCTTAGACTGCACCCAACATATCGTTACAGATAGTGTGTACTGCAATTTTGTAATACATCTAAGTGTTACTACTAGCTACTCTGTGTTACAGTTTAAAAGTGACTGATTAATTGAATTTGGATGAATCCATTCTGTGGGTTGTGGGGGTGCATTGTTAGTCATACATTGATAATCGTTTGAAACCATGATAATGATCGGGTCATTGTTTCTACGTATTCATTGTTAAAAATTGTGTTATACAGTTTTTATCATTTCATTATATTTAATCATTTTAATATATTTAATGGTCCCTGTGAACTTTTGGGCCCCCTGAAGGTAGTTATAGGGTAGTTATGCCCCTGGAACTTGCTTACTGAGTAATATAAGGTATAATACGTTATAGACTAAAGTATTTCTGACAGTAGCTTCAATGACAGCACATTTTAGCTCAAGTTTCTTCACTTAAAACATTTTTAGTGACGAAATGAAGATTTTAAAGGAGATAATTTTTGTTTTCCTTTTTCATTTCAGATGAGTGAGTGTACTGCAGCAGCTTTAGTCATTATTGAAACAGCAAAACGGTAATTCTGCAAACTACTTAGTAAGACCATGTTTGTAACACCTAAATCAGCACTGCAGCTCTATTTGGCCAAGAACACTGAACACAAGATGAAAATTTCCATCTATCCATCCATCTTTTCTCAGCAGCTTATCTGGGTTACAGAGACAGCATAAGAAGCAGACATTCCTTTCCCAAGCCAGTTTTTCTGACTCACCCTGGAGATCCCATAATGCTCCTAGACTATATGGGAGATATAATCCCTCCACCAAATTCTGAGTTTGCCCCAGGGTGTCCTACCACTTGGACTTGCCCAGATGACCTTCACAGGGAGGCGTCCCCCCTGCAGAAATTCCAGCCACAAGGTGCTCAGAGACGTGCTTTCCTGCCTGGACTGGTTAGAGGAGAAGGCCCTGGGTTCCATGTTCTGTTTTCATAGTTGTTTTTAATTACTCTTTGTTTGGCCCCTCATCTGAGATCACTTTGCTATGGGACACCCTACCAGGAATTACCACAAGTGCTCCAGCCATTCACATGATGTAAAAGAAAATGTGATTCATCAAACCAGGCCACCTTCTTCCATTGCTCCGTGCTCCGGTTCTGATGCTAATGTGCTCCTTGTGGGCACTTTTGGCAGTAGACACGAGTCAGCATGGGCACCCTGACTGGTCTGTGGCTACGCAGCCCCATATGCAACAAACTGCACTTTGTGTTCTGACACCTTTCTATTAGAACCAGCATTAACTTTTTCAGCAATTAGAGCTACAGTAGCTCTTCTATTGGATTGGACTACAAGGACCAGCCTTCACTCCCCATGTGTATTTATCAGCCTTGGCTACCCATTAAACTGTTGCCAGTCTACTGGTTCTCCTTCCCTGGACCACTTTTGGTAGATCCTGATCACTGCAGACCAGGAGCATCCCACAAGAGCTCCACTTTTTATGCTTCCAACATATCAACTTCAGGGGCAAAATGTTCACTTCCTACTTAATATATCCCACCCATTCTGCAACCCATTTATTGTATTTAATTTTGCAATACAATAACCTTTGTCCTGTGATGGGGTGTCGCCCTGTCCAGGATATCCCCTACCGCATGCCCTGGGATAGGCTCCTGGCCACCTGCAACCCTGTACAGGATAAGCAGTTGGGTAGTGGATGGATGGTTACAATAGCTTTTTTAGCTGCCCTGGATAAAATCCTTCTGCAAAATGAATAAAATGTTAGTGTGAAAATAACAGTCCACTTATATAAAGAGAAGAGCAAGCAAAGGATAAAGAAAAGTATATTTGTGTCAAGGAAAGCTGCTGGCAGTTGTTAAATAGGCAGATAAATGGGTTGTGTATGTGTGTCACCTTTGTTATTTTCTATCGTCCCTTTGCTTTGACACAACCAAGCGCTGCAGTGACAGGGGCCCCTTATCAGTGAGGCCAGCTGTTCACACAGAAAGTCCAACAGTGAATGGCTCTATCGCCTTGGTGGACCTAGGAAAAACAGCTGGGCTGTAAGCTGGTAAATGTAGTGTGAATAGATCATTGCACAAATGTGCATACAACGACAGGGAGGCAAAGTGCTGACTCAAGTTTTTTTTTCTGTTTAGCACAATAAAGCTGGTTAATATTGTAACAGACCTAAGAAGCAGGCAGGTTTTGAACTGGGTTTGTCACTCACTAACGCAGAACACCAGGCGGGACGATTGGCTTCCTGAGCCAAAGACCTAAGTCTGTAGCGCTGGGAGCTAATCAAACTCTTGTGCCAACCCAAGGGGTGACACCACCATCAATGCAGCAGACCCACTACCACATGCAATGTTTTCTACACTACCCCCCTCGGTGCCCCCACTTTAACCTCATCCTATCTCAGTTGAAGCTATTTCATCCCATATCTGACACCAATGGTACCGACTGAGGGAGCAATCAGGTTTCTGGAGTAGTCGCTGCCCACGCAGCACACCAGACAGGAGGATTAGCCTGCTGAGCCAAAGACTTAAGTCTGTAGCTCTGGGAGCTAATAAAACTCTAGACCCAATCCTGAGGATGACATCACCATCAAAGCAACTGACCTGCTACTACATGCATCCACAGAAGTAAAACACCAAAAGTGACCCAGCATGTTGATATAGGAAATATGCCAATATACACCAGTACTCTGTGTACTCTTTACTTCTGTTCCAGGGTTAAAAGTATTTATGTAGAATGTAAGGTCTATGTAACTGTTGGGTTGTGAGTCATAAACGCTTTCAAAGTGTAAAATTATTTAAATGATAATCAAAGCATTATTTTAACAGAATTTCAGAGAAGAGAAGAAATTGTTTCATTTACACAGCACAGTTCTGGGATTAGTTATGCTGGTGCATTTTTAAGTAGAGGATTGGAAAAAATGTTATATTATGTATAAAATCTGAGATAAGGTAAAGTTTTGGCTACTGAAATATGAAATGTTTATATTTTAAATGGTGTGTTTTTTAAACACAACAATGAAGTCTCAGCTGACTTATTATTGTAAATGAAAATAATAAAAAATGGTGTTGTCATTTGATACATTTTAATAAATTTTCCCTTAATATCAGGTCAGCCTCTATTAAGACAATAAAGGACAGTAAGAGGAGTCTAAGAAAACAACCAATCTTGTCTAGGAAGGGTTATGAACTGGTTTAAGATGAATATATGACTATTTGTCTATGCAGAGGAATCCCTAACCTGTCTTGCCAGATGGTTTTGGTAATCTTTATCTGTTTATTGTCCTTCCCCTCAGTCTATGCAGAATTAGGGCAGCAGGTGAGATTTGTTATGAAGCTGCATCTTTCATATTACATATACATCAAGTTCCCGGTGGTTCAATGGGTAGAACATCAAGCTAGGATGCAGACGTGTAATGCAATAAACTCTAGCAAGACGTTCAAAACTAATTTCCCTTCAGGGACAATAATTAAAATCCTAGCCCAGCCAGCAGGTACATCCCTGGACAAGACACTCACTGCTAGCTCCCCAGGTGCCCGCTGCTCCCCCAGGGGTTCAAGCAGTTATAAATTGTTATTAGATGTTGGATTTAGATTATTGTGCAACAATAAGATAACTATTGCGTTCCATTGTTGAACAGATAAAATTTTGTAGTATGCTCACATGTTAAATATAATGAGGAAACATTCATAAATGTTTAGAAGCATTATCTAATGATTATGGCTGATTACATAACTCCATGTTAGTGAACATGTACCAGTATTGATCGCTGTTTATATGGATATATAACATATTAACGATAGGTTTGGTTTTAATTAGTGTATGTTTCTAATGTATTGAGTACACTCACCGGCCACTTTATTAGGTACACCTGTTCAATTGTTTGGTAACACAAATTGCTAATCAGCTGATCACATGGCAGCAACTCAATGCATTTAGGCATCTAGATGTGGTGAAGACGACTTGCTGAAGTTCAAACCGAGCATC